>OY720442.1:120874958-120944958 GCA_963082915.1 Dolichopus griseipennis | reverse complement strand
TGGTGTTTGTAACCACCTAAAGGAAGCGAGCTAGATATGGAAAAGTATATATATTTGTGATCAGCGTGACCGCCTTAGTCGATATAGCCATGTCCGTCCGTCCGTCCGTCCGTCCGTAGGCACGATAACTCAAAAAATAATGGAGCTATCTTGATGAAATTTTAACTGTAGGATACTAGGACTGAAAGTACGGCGGGGATTGCATATGGGCGAAATCGGCCCATGGGTTCGGATTCTGGACCTTTTAATCAGTTTCAGGGCTAACGAACAAATATAAAAAATCACGATAACTCAACAACCAATGACGCTATCTTCATCAAATTTATGCTGTAGGTTACTAGTAATTAAACTACTTCGGGAATTGCGTAAGGTCGGGATTGGACCATGGGTTCGGAACCTAGAACTTTTTGATCGAATTTAGGCCAAACGAGCATAATTCCGAACCCAATGAAGATAGAACCTCCAAATTTGGTATCAGGGTGTCCCTTCCCATTTCCTAAGTGTCTTGTAAATTTGGGCCCCATTGGAGTAGTGGGTCGGGGACCAGCCACACATTTCCGAAGACCTTAAAGTATATCTTTAAAATTAATAAAGATAACAACTTAAAAAAATGTAGAAGCTTCCAATTTGCCACAAGGGTGTTCTTTACTATCTCTTGCGTGTTCCCCTAATTTGGGATCAGTTGGAGTGGTGGTTCTGTAACCCTCTCAGACCTCCCAAGTTTTAAAGGCTTTTAATCGAAATTACTAAACATAGTTACTTAAAATTAAGATAGGCAGTTCAAATTGTGTACAAGGGTTAACTAGTACTATAGTACAGCGCGGACTATATAAGGGCGAAATCAGCCCAACGGTTCGGATTCCGGACCTTTTAGTCGGTGTCAGGGCTAACGAGCATATATAAAAAATCACTATAACTCAACAACTAATGAGGCTATCTTCATGAAATTTGTGCTGTAGGGTATTGGTAATGAAACTACTGCGGTGATTACGTAAGGTGAGGATTGGACAATGGGTTCGGAACTTAGAACTTTTTGATCGAATTTAGACCAAACGAGCATAATTCCGAAACCAATAAAAATAGAACCTCCAAATTTGGTATCAGGGTGTCCCTTCCTATTTCGTAAGTGTCATTGAAATTTGGGCCCCATTGGAGTAGTGGGTCGGGGACCAGCCACTCAGTTCCGAGGACCTTAAATCATATTTTCGAAATTAATAAAGATAGTAACTTGAAACAAATGTAGAAGCTTCAATTTTGGTTCAGAACCTCTCTTAGACCCCCCCAATGTGTAAAAGCTTATCATCGAAATTATTAAAACAATTAACTTAAAATTAAGCTAGAACGTTCCAATTGTGTACAAGGGTTAACTAGTATTGAAAGTATGACGGGACTGCATATGGGCGAAATCGTACCATGGTTTCGGGTTCTGGAACCCTTGAAAAGTTCAAGGACTAGCAAACATATATCTTAAAAACACCATAACTCAAAAAATAATGCCGGTATTTTGATGAAATTTAACACTAAGTTACTAGTAATGAAAGTGCCATGGGAATTGGTTCTGGTCGAGTTTAATTTCGAAGCCAAAAAATATATTTCCTATTTCCTATGTGTCCCCCTATTTCCTATGCGTTATTTCCTATTTCCTATGCGTTTATAAGCTTTTCTATTAGGCATATAAACTAACCATTTAAAATAATTGCATCTTTTAAAAATTTGGATTATTAAATATATTATTCTTTGATTATCTTTTTATCACAAAATTTAATAATTAGAATTTTTTCATTTTGTAATTGAATTGGAATAAATATATTTTCATTTATTTCAAGTTTGTTTGTTTTTTAATATTTTTAAATAGATAAATTAGTAAGAATTTGTAATATTTTTTAATAGATAGTGTAATTAGAAAATGTTTTTAGTATTATAAAGTTAATTTGGTTGGCTATGTCTTACGATCAAATTAATAGCAGCTTTTATGGTGTTAAAATGACTTATGAATATGTCCTTAAATTTGAACCAAATAGGTGTAGGGTATTTCTAAGTCGGTTGCACCGACTGACTGTTGCTTTACTTGTTTCATAAATAAATTTGGTCTTTTCAAATAAATTGGTCTATTTTCAAATAGATTTGATCTTTTTTCACTTGAAATTTGTAAATTTTCAAAGAATATTTAGTCTATTTTTAAATAAATTTCACAATTTTTCAAATAAAGGCCATTTTTTAATCAACCCTGTTCGTTCGGATCCAGTATTCGTATCAACATGTTTGAAAAGAGATATTCATCGATTTTATCGAACCTAAATACAACAAGAAAAATTACAAAAGTTGGCCCTGAACCCTGCCCTAAAATATAACTCCCAAAAATTTGGGTGCCATTTTTATTTTAATTTCTCCTCTCTTTTTAGCTCCTACTACGGAATTGGGATAATTTCTTCTTACTTTTTAGTGTCTATTACAGATTATGATGCTTAGATTTTTTAAATTATACTCCGAGTATAATTTGAGTATGTGTTATCAACATTTTGAGAAAAAGGACCAAGTTTATGTTAAAAGAGAATACATATGGCATTTGTTTATAAAGGAACAGCTTATATTGTTAGGAAGTTCTTAATTTTTGTCCTTTAGACATATGTATGTAGATTTAAATACAATTATAGAAATTTGTTTTTGTTAGGTTAAGGTTTTTACTTCTAACCTATCTAAAATCTATGGGATTTTTGAATATGTGTTAACAAAAAGAACCTTAGACAAATTAGACATGCATTATTTATTAAGACAATAAAACATACATTGTATATTATATGCTTTAGTAGGTTTTCAATATGCTGTATGTTTTTTGTAGGACATTTCTTTTGTAAGTAAATTTAAAGACAGTTTTTAATTAATAAAAAATGATTTTCTGAATAATTTCTAATTTATTTAATTTTGGCATTTTCATGTATTTGAGAATTCAATATGGAGAATGTCTGTAAAGTTTATTAGGTCCTTTTAATCTGCGCAGGATTTCTTTATATAATGCAATGCCGAACACTGACAGACCAAAATTGTTTTTAGAACCGTTTTTTTTAAATCCAGGTTTTAAATGAAAATGTACAGTTTTGTTTTTTAAGAAATAGATGAGAAAAGGAAGTTTTTGGAAAAATAATTAAAAATCATAGATGAAGATTGTGTAATGGGTGTAAAAAAATTTAAGGATATTTTGAAGGAAGGAATATTCCTTTGTAGTTAGAAGGATGTTCGTCATAAACTAGTTAATGTTATACAAATATGAACTTTTAAACTTTAGGAACAAATTAAATGATCAGTCGCCCATCTTAATAATCCTATAGTGGAGGTATGAGATATGTGAAAACTTTTTTAAGCAAATATATAAGAGTTAAATTCAAGTTTTGGTGGAATATAAGTTTTCCATATATTAGAAGCAAATTTGTAGATGTAAATTATTTTGCATTTGTTTTTAAGACTTCCTGGCATTTTGCGAAATCGTTTGACACCAAAAATGTTTGGTGGTCTCACAAAAGTTTTCTTCTAAATTTTTAAGGATTTAAAGTATTAAATAGTTTCAAAAAATCCTCAGAATATTAATGATAATTTAATCAAATGAATTTCTTATTATTAGTAATAAATAAGTAATCAAAATATTTAATTTTATTACAAGAATGTTAAATTTGCATACATATAGGTTTTGTAAAAATAATAATTTATTTTAAATATATTTTTAATCTTAATTATACTCTTTAATAATATTTAAGTTTATTTCCATATTTTGTTAATTTTTTTTTTCAATATTGAAAACTATTTTTCAAGAAAGTAATTTTTCACTAGTTTTTTATATATTTTTAATTTATTATTTAAAAATAAAAAAACAATAGGTAAATTCCAAATAAATTTTTGAAAATCTTTTTACTAAGATTATTTTTAAATCTATGTACGTATAGTGAGTTTCATATTATTTACACTTTGTAATAAATAGGTAAAAAAAAATGTAGCTATGGAAACTAACGTTATATATAATTGGTTCAACAACTACTGCTTTTATTGAAATAAAAGTTTTATAGCCATTAAAGTTTTAATTTTATTACAGTCGAGTAACTAAAACCAATAAATATGGCCACGTGGTAAAGAATTAATTGTGGAGACATTTTTGGACTATCTTCACTGATTATAAAAGCAGTATTTTGGCTTCTGACCTTTCAAAACAGTATAAATGACGCATCTTGACAGTATAAATGATGAATTATTACCAAATTTCCAAGGGAAATAATAAAAAAGTTTTCTAAATTGAACTGGAAGAGGCAAAATAGCCTTATAAAGATAAGCGAAAAGGATTTTGAAAACGTATAACGGACGAACCCCCTGTTTCATTAGATAGTACTTATGGTATGCATTTTTATTATCAATTATGTTACTGTCCACAAAAGGATAAACCCAGCTCAGTATTTAAATCTTTTAAATAAAGTTGCACTTGTTGCAGGTTGATTGACCAAAATTTAATTTTGTTACACGACAATTGTCGCGTTCAGAAAACAAGAAGCATAAATTTTTATCTGGGGTTTGGCAGATTATTTTTGAAAATGTCATCCATAGTCCTGATCTTAACATTATTGAAAATATTTGGCGCAAAATTATGTCTATAATTTCTTAAAAAAAATGGTAATAAAAGGACGAGGTATATTGACGCCTTAAAGCCTTGGAATGAAATTAGTCCCCAAATGGTAAAAAGGATTTCGTAGACTCGATACCAAATCGTCTCCTAGAGATAATTACCGTAAATGGAGGCATTACAAAATGTTCGATCTTGGGGCTACCAACCCAATTTGTTTCTACTTATTCTGTTTTTTTTTTTTTATATTTTTTATGGCAAAGTGTAATTTTGAAACTTACTGTATGTATATATATATATATATATATACAAATACAGTATATATATAGTAAAAAAAAAATATGGGATTTTCTATACGTATAAAAAAAGAAAAAATAAAGCGCAAATCTATTTTTAATATGTTCTTTTATTTCCTAGTTTTAAAATTTTTTTTTTTTTGTGGAAATTGGACCCTTAAATTCTTTAGTTGTGGCTATTTCCGTATATAATAATGAAAATGGAGAAAAATGAAAAACAAAAAAATGAATGAAGATTAAATTCATAAATACATTATCACCTCTTAACTTCTCCTCATATTCCCCTCCCCTCTGATTAAAAAGGAATTTTTTTTTTTGCAAATATTCTGGCTCTAGATAGCATCTCCTATCAAAGAAAAAACGGATAACTGGAGATAAAAAACTGGGTAAAAAATGGATTTTAAATAAATTTTTTTTCTTATTTTGGAAAATGGAAACTGATCCTTTTTAAACTTTATTCATAATTCATTGGTATATATGTATATATATATTTATATATATATTCGTATATGAGTTAAAATCGATTTTAGGAGCAAAAGACACATGCTGATGAGTGGATATGTAAAATTTTTTTATTTTTTTTTTATTTTTCAACTTTTAATTTAATTTATGTTTTTGTCTCTTTCTTTTTTACTTTTTATTCAATTTTTTTTTTTTTTAATTTTCTAAAAGTTAGGAATTTGAAGTTTTATAATTTTTTTTTATTTTTATATGAACTCTTTAACCCTTTAAAGTTTAAAGTGATTGTAGGTTAATGTGCTGCAGATATAAAAAACAATTTATGATAATATAATAAAAAAAAAAAGTGTTGATTTTTTTTTTTATAAATTTTTTATTAATTTATTAGGTATAGGAAAATTTATACTCAATATTGTAAAATAATTTGAATTTATTGTGCAATTAAATGGAAAAGTATATAATAATTGTTAGGAAGCATGAAAAATTATATAAAGGTATGCATGTGATTTAAATTTTAAAGCATAACAAAATCGAATAAAAATGTGTGTGTTTAAATTTTAAAGTATATTAAATTTTTTTTTAGTAAAGGATTTAAGTATATAACAAGTAAAATATAATTTTTTGGTTGTTGGAGAATTATTGGTTATTTAAGTTGGGAAGACTCTTGCATGATAACCCTATGACTCCCAATAAAAGGTCGACACTCAAACCTATTGGTTCTTATTCTTTTAGGGTTGGTATATAGAAATAAATGTATTATCTTATTTGACTTCGATTATATATAATTATTTTTTAACTCAGGTGCTCCGAGACCAAGTGACAGGGCACAAATGATTCGCGGGCCAAAGGTTAAGAATCATTGCATCTCTATCTTATCTAGCTGTATGTGTCGTTTTAAGTGTTTTGTTTTAAGCTTAAATTTAAATTAAGTTTAAGTTTAAACATAGATTAAAAATAATAGGAAGTTTGGAATAGAGAATAAATTTCAACTAATATATTGTCAAAATCTGAAACATCTTTTATTTTTCTTAAAAATATTGCATACTAAAAAAATTTATATGAATTTGTTTCTCTTTCTCTTCTCATTACTCTGTGGTTTAAATTAATTTAGATATGGTTTAATTGAATACAAAGTGTACCGAGAGAAACTGTCATGTTGTTTTATAAATTTGGAACTCAATATACCCTTAATATCTATTTTAAAAAATTCTCAAGCCCGTTTTCAAAAAAAAAAAATCCTTAACAATAATTTTGGATCCCATTTTGTATAAATTGAACACTTTCTCTTTCAGACTGTACCACTTCATTTAAATTGTTCATTTGAGAACACATCAATTAAAAATGTTCAAAATCTCTAAAATATCTTCAGGTTCCAAAAAAAATAACAAACCACAGGTATAACCAAAATTAACCTTTTCAATTATACAGCCCGATTTTATACTAATTCTTATGCAATTAATGGAAAAAACTAAAAAAAAAATTTTTAGAAGTTTAGACCACTTTGGTTGTGAGCTCCTCATAATATTATTAGAAAAGTATCATATTTGGCGTGAGAAGGGATACCAAACATAATTTAACTTGTTGTGAGGCAATGGGATTTCCAAGATATAGTCATTAAAAGTCAAAGTCATTAAAATTTAAAGAGGAACTGTATTTTAAATACTAATTAATTAAGAAAATCAAATCAAATAAAATATTAAATTTTTTAATTATATCAAGTTTATATTTGATGCTTTTTAAATATTTCCAAATTTAAAAGGAATTATGAAATTTTAAGGATTAATAAAAAAAAAAATATTGAAATCAGAAGAATTCTTTTATTATACCTTTTCAAAGTCGGGGTTAAAATAAAAGATCATGTAATAATTTATATTTAAAAATGTAAAAAAACGTAATAAAAAAATTACGTATATACCCAAAATTAATTATATCCCAGTTTATTTCAAGAATTTTAACTTAAAAAGTTAATTACAATGAAATTCTATGGAAAAGAAAACTTTTTTTATTTTTTTTTAACAATAAAAACAAAATAAGGGAAATTTCCTAACATATTTAATTATAGAAATTAAATAATTAACTAATAAATTAATTAAAAATGACATGATAACGATATGGAATGAAAATGTGAATCTTATGTTAAATTTTTTTAATATTCCTTCAAAATTTATTTCAAGAAGATTTATACAAAAATGAAAAGGTTTGAAATTAATAATAAAAAAAAAAAAAACAAAAAACAAAAACAAAAAAATGTCAATTTTATTTTGTTTTATAATAAATTTTGTTCTTGAAAATTTCGCTGTGTTGAAAGAAAATGAACATCAAAAATGAATTATAAATTTTTTTTTTTTTTTATATATAAATATACATAATTCGAAGAATTATATATTCAATCCCTAAAAGATTTAACTTAATTAGTTATCAGAAATTAATTTTTTTAATTATATTTAATTTGGGGGTTTATACGAGTACTTTTTGATTTTGGTACTTTTGTTCTTTTTATAATTCTTTGGTTTTTTAAAGTAAAATAAAATAAGATTTTAGTATTGAGTGGAACTTTGAGTGGAAATTTAAAATCATTATACTTATTTACTAATGTACAGATATCACACAGTAATAGGACTAGAAAGGAATCAAATAGTGGGTTCTGACTATTGCAATTGCATAAAGTCTACTGTCATTTTATAAAGTAATTAAAATAATTAATTTGAATTTTTTTAATTATCACATAAGCGCTTCTTCAATATATATATATATATATTATTCATTTAATTATTTATATTTATTAATATTATAGGCTTTTTCTATAATATTAATATATGTCAACAGTTTGACGTTTATCTGGTGATGACTTAATAAATAATTGCGAATTGTGTTGATCTTCGCAAAATTTTGACACTTAAACTGTTTTCAAATTTCTAGATTGGATTGACGTGTCAACAACTTTTTATAAATTTTGACTTTGATCATCGTCGTGTTTTTGACGTTTTAAAAAAGTAACATATAGTACCTGTAGGAAAATATATAGAACCTACATACAAATAACACCGGATTTGGTTACGAGGGAATCCTTAATTAAATAGACTTTCATTTAGTCGACTGACAAAATGTCGACTTTCAAAATACTGACTGGAAAAATTCATGTCGACTCTAAAAACATCGACAAAATTATAAATTTTAACCATTTTTTAAATTGTTTTTTGTAAAATAGATCGAGTTTCTGAAATAGGAGCGACTTTAGATTTGGTTACAAAATCCGGATTATACTTACCCTATTTTCAGAATATGCCTATATGAATCATAATATATTTTGGAGTTAGTTTTTAGGATTTAGGTGTCAACATCAAGATTTCAATATTCAAAAATTTTTTACTTTTTAAAAGTCGACATTTTAGTCAAGTTGATATTTTAAAAGTCGACATTGTTTTATTAAAATTTCAGTACCGATATTGCATGAATCGCTAGATTTTTGAATCAACATTATTAATCTGCATTTCAAACCTTTTAAACCTGATTATAAACCACAAACTATTAATACGATATATTAAAGGTTTTACTTTAAAGGTTAATAGGATACTCTTATTATATTATATAAATACTACTAATTTTTTATCTGAGATATATTTAACTGTTATTATTTTTTATCATTAGAGGGTTTCTAAGGAGCATTACTTTTTTCGATCTGTACAAGGAAACCGCGTTCCACACGGTATTATTATAATTGTAAATGTTTTCGTCCTGTCCCAAAAAATTTATTAGTAACTAAGCAATTTTTATGTCTATTATATTGATACCTTAAATACTCTTTAAAAATCCTTATTTCCTAATATGATACTTTATTTCCTTAATTTCAACCCCCTACTATAATTGCCTACTTTTAGGGGATTGAAAATTTTTATTAAATATTTTAGCCAATATGCGGTTATTATAAAATGAGTTTAATATTTTATAAATATACATAATTTGGTAATATATATATATATAAATAGGTATTACCCATGAATGTGTAATAATGTTTTCCTAATTTTTTTTTTTATTTTTGGTTTTTTTTTTGTTTTTTTTTATAATTGACAAAAAAGCGACAATATTCAAGGTTTAATTTTACTTTTGTTTTTATTTTATTATTTTTTATTTTTGGGAAATTTTATTAGACAACAAATTGTAGGTGTATTACATATACATATATATTGATATACAGTTATGTGGTAAAGGAATTTCCGTGACAATAAAAAAAAAAAAATATAAAAAAAGGTAAAACAGAAATTAAGTTGTTAAAAAGAACCAAACCAAAACTAAACCAAAAACAACAAACCTGAAATAAAAATGATAAAACTTTTTTTTAACTAGAAATAAAAAAAAAACATCCTTCCATTTTTATTATGAGAATTTTTCCTTACTGATATCCTCATATTTTTTATTGTTTTTTTTTTTTTTTGTATTTTTTTGCTGATTAATTTAATTTTTTAGCTTTGTTTTTCTTTTGTATTATAAATATATTAAAAGAGATTTATATATATATATATATATATATTTATTTATTCGTATATATATATGTATATGTATACATATTTAATAAAATAATGTAATATGTAAATACCGATACATTTATACTTAAAATATTTTCCAAATAATAAAATGGAAAAACAAAATAATAATGGGAAATTTCAATAAAAATTGGAAATTTTTCTTTTATTTGAATTTTCCTTTTAAATGTTTTCATATCTCATTGTTATTTTGTTAAATGTTTTCTTTTTGTTTTTAGTTGGAAAATACAAAAAAAATGGAAATACCCAAGTAAAATTATTGATTTTTATTTTGTGTTTTATTTAATATTTAATATTGTGCTGTACTTTATAGTCAGTTTTTTATATTTTAAATTTGTGTGTACAGTGGAACCTATATTTAAAAAACAAAAGGGAAATCTATTGCATTATTAAAAAAAAATTTAATAATTTTTTTCTTTTGTTAGGATTATTCAGGGTTTGTTATTTTGTTAAATGTTTTTTTTGAAAATGAAGTAGTAAGTACTAAGTAGCCTGTATACTTGTATATGTGTATTTACAATTAATCTGAATATTGAAAAAAAAATTTATAAGTATTTAAAAATTTCGAAAAAAACGAGATTCGGATAAACAAGAGAAAGTTTTAATTATAATTATAACAAATTTAAATTTGAACGCAATTTTTGTCTAAATAAGGATATGCTGGCTGTAAAATATCTTAACTACTGGTGATTCATGATTCAGATCAATGATTCGCTTTCCTTAATCCTCTGCCTATTTGTCATTTGGACTTATTAAGTTTTTTTAATACACACTATATTTTTTTTATTAGTTGTGATCCGAAAAGAATTTGAACCCGAGACTTTCCGATTAAAAGGCTGCCACTGAGCTATCGGTCAGATCCCCAAAATAACATATTAATACTTATTAGAGTATAATGTAAATTGTTTAGATTTGCTATGGATTATTTAGTAAAATAAGTGGTTTTAAGTACTTAAATTCAAACATCCGTTATGCGACTAAAGCCTTCCTAATTTGGGAAAAATACCTTTCTTTTAAAACTTTATGAGCTTGTGTTAAATTAATGGGAGCAAGTTTAGGAAGGCTTTAGCTCTCTAAACGCATCTATATTTTGTGGTATTTAGATTTGATTAACCATTTGTTCAAGTGTTTCTGATGTATTTTGAAATTTGCTAATGTACTTTGATCATCATAACTTTTATTATTTAAAATTGTAGTTTTATACTTATATAATGTCATTATTTTTCATATAATGTATGTATACAAAAATTATTAGATGGTTTTATCTACATTGTATAGTATCAAACAGTTATATACTAAAGTTATACCGCATTTATATACAATTTTAAAATCTGATCCATTGTTTAAATTACAATCTTGTTTTTATTTTTTACTTATTCAATACAATTTAATGAGTACTCAATTTTAGCTCTTGCTAACCAATCTCATGTTTTATATACGTTACTGATTTGATAGGTAAAGTAATTTACAAAATTTTCTTATGCGCCTTAAGTTATGCAATTATAACGAATTTTATTTTTTAAATACTCAATTTTCGATCTTGTTATTCAATGTCTATTTTATATAGGTTTCTGATTTAGAACATAAAATAAATTAAGTTTCTTTGTTCGCCTTAAGTTATGCAATAAGAACAAGTATAAAAAGTTAATCTAAGAATTTGAATTTTTGGGACCTTGATGGCGTTATAAAATTTTATGTTTTGAATACTCAATTTAGTTCTTGTAGTTTAGTTCTTGTTAACCAATCTCTTTTTTAAATAAGTTGTCAATTTAGTTAGTAAAGTAAATTAAAAAATTTCTTTATCTGCCTTTAGTTATGCAATTATTAAAAATATAAATATTTAATATAAGAATTTGAATTTTTCGGGTATTTGTGGCTTAGTAGTTAAACTCATGGCTTATTAAATGAGGAATTTCAGGTTTGATCCACCTTTAAAAGATCGTATTAAATACAGATCGTATTAAATTTTACTAATTAAATACAATTCACAATAGACACTTGTGTGGGTTTTAATTAATTTGTGAATTTCTTAAATTTTAAGAATATTTTGAAAAGATCATTGATATATAAAACAAATATTAATTTAAAAAAAATTAGTTATTCAATAAAATAGTTAAACTGTATTATATTTATTTTATATATATATTTTTGTATATATATGTATTAAATATTTTGTAAACATTTATATATTTTTATTGTATATGTCAGGGTTTATATTTTTTTTTTTTTGAATATAATATATATATATATATATATATATATATATATATATATATATATATATATATAAGATAATATTATACAAAATAATAATAAAATTAAAAATAATAATGCATAATGTATATATGTGTATTTACATATAAGTATATAGAGGTGTATACATAAATAAAGATATTTATTTAAGGACATATAATTATCCTTTTAATTTCTTTTTTATGATGAAGGTTTTATTTATTTTCAAATTAAAAAAAAAAATAAAATGAAATGAGAGTAGGTACATATATATAGTTAGTATTATAAGGAAGTTTAAAAAGGTTTTGATTTTACAAACATTTTTTTGTTATATTTTTATTTTATACTATCACCTATCACCATGATTTATATTTAATATGTTTTACAAAAAGAAAGAATAAAATAATAAAAAAAAACCAAACAATAAGAGGGACAGAAAGGAATAGAGATATTTTCTGGTTTTTTTTTATTATTTTGTTTCAATTGTATTCAAAAGATTTATGGGTGTGCATTATAAGGACGATATTCCAATAATTTTTTTATGAATGCTTTCAAGTAAATACTTTATATTTATTTATACAATTAAGTTCATGTATGTGTGAATAAACATGTATAGAAACAGTGATTAAACTAAAAAAAAAAAATAAAAAAAAAATTAATTCGAGTTTTTACTTTTAAATGTAAGATACTTAAGGGTTTTCGTATTAAAATGTATTGAAATTCCTTCATCATATAAAATGAAAATGCTTTTATTGATGAGATACAAATGCATTTTATAAGTTTATATGAAAATGTATTTAGTGGGAAAAATAAAAAAGGGGGGAATGAGGTTCTATTGTTTTATTTCAATAAATTTTAAGTACTTTTTACCTGATCAATGGCGTAGCTGTCCATATTTCATGTTTCAACTCGGGTTCAAGACCCTGGTCAGATCATATCTAATAAAAGAATATCGTATAAGTATATCGTTTATATATAATTGTATAAGTATATCGTAATAGTTTATATCGTAATATAAAATAAGATTTAATAAAAATATGCAAATAATTCTTGTGTAAGATTATAGATGAGATTATAAAGTTAACATTTATGAATTCATATTTCATAACCTTATAAAATAACTACAGCCGAGTAATCAACGGCTTAGTGAATATTATGATTAAAAAACTGAAGCCTAGTTTAAAATAAACTTGGTGAATGCGCTATACTCCTCCTTAAAGGTGTGGAAAAGGAAAAAAAACTAATTAATAATTGAGGAGTTGGATCTTGAATCTCAGTTTAATAAATCTCGTTTTTGGAAAATTACATTTCAAAAAAAAAATCGTTTCAAGAAAATCTCTTTATGTTTTTTATATTTTGTGAAACGCTCTTAATTCTGATTTTGTATCCAACTTTAAAGTCCTTAAAAACGAGATTTTTTACAAATGAGATTTTTTTTAAAACGATATTAAAAAAAAAAAAAAAAAATTAAATCTACATTGTGAAACGCTCCCATTAGTGAGTCACGTTTCCCGGATTATATTTGTTCCCGGGAAGCGGGAAATTTTAGATAAATTTTCCCGGGAATCTCGGGAAACCCGGGAAAACTAAATAAAAAAGTGAAAAGAGTGAAAAATTTATAAAAGTGTTTAAAATAAATGCAAAAAACACAATTTTTAAAAAAAAATCATGAATTCACATAATAAATTCACATAAAAATCATGAATTAATTTCATAACATTACTTTTGCCTTTTGGTAAATTATATTGTCTCTCATTGAGTGCTTGGCGAATAAATTCACTTTTGGCTATTGAATGGATTGAAAATCCATCAACTGTCGTAAGTCTTGCTACTATTTCTGCCATAGATTGTTTTTTAGTAAAAAATGTTATTAAAGGTTGAGGTTGAACTTTTACTACTTTGCTTGGACCAGCAACTTGATCATCATTTGCATTTCGTTTCGACAAATTGATTTTATGAACATGCTGTAAATGCCTTATCAAACCACTAGTTGACGATCCCTTGCAACTTAAAAATTTATCTTGACATTTTAAACATTTCGCTTTATCAGCTCCTTTTTCTTTTGTGAAATATGTCTATATGAAATATAGAATCTGCCATGGGTATAAATTTATTTCTACCGAAAATTAAATAAAATTAGCAAATAAAAGAAAAAAATCAATAACTTTAGAGAAAAATACACCTAATTTTTTTAATACAATATTTTGCAAATAATAATGTACATACTCAAACACAAAATATTGAAAATAAAGTTTTTTTTTCATATGTTTTTAATAATCTATGTCAAAATTCATAATAAATTATTTTTTTTACCACACAGCAAGAATTTCACAGCACACTATAAGAAAATAATAGTAAAATGAAACGAAATCTGGAACAAAAATTTCGTTTGATAATATTTTCGTTTCGTTTATTTTTGTTTCAAAACAGAATAGCATGAGAATGAACGCAAAATTAGCCTTTTCAAACAATTATTTTTTTTCCGAGAAATTTCGTTTTTATTTCCCGGGAAACGGGAAATAAATTTTTAAAAATGTTTTTTAAAAAAGGACTCTAGCTCCCATAAATGAGTAACTACTCCCATAAATAAGTACTTATAATAAAATTAAAAAAAAATTTTAAGACAAATTCGGTTTGTTACATCACCACTGAATTTTATAATTATGTACGTGTTTTTTTTTTTTTTTTATACCTAAGTTATCATGAATGGAAAGTTTTTAAATACATCAAAAGAAGTATCTTCAATATATCTTAGAGGAAAATTAAATATTAAAAATTTCAGGGTATTATATTATTGAAAATATTTTTTTCATCAACATTTGATTATCAAAATAAAACTCAAAAAAAAAAAAAATTAAGCAACAAATTTAAGTTTGAACTAATTATTAAATCATTGTAATATCAAATTTACAAAAAGTAGTGATTAAAAAATTAAAAAAAAAATTCCATGTACGTAATGGATTTTATTGAATTATACAATATACAATGTACTAACTACTTACTACTTGAATTTATTTAATTTCAATAATAGAAGAAACCTATAGTTTTACAAATATGATATTTTTCTTATTATTACCGAATTCATCATATGAATATTATTTTACTTTCTTATCATTTATGCAATTATATTTTAAAATTAATAATTTGGTTTGTTTTAAAAAAAAATTCAAATTTTCGAAGTACGTTCACATTCATTTCTAGCCACTTATATAATATTTTTAGTAAATATTAACTAGCCACGACCCTACCATCTATTATTTATATAAAAATCGTCTTGAAAAATTTTATAATTATAGCCGTATGACTATATAGTGAAAGGGTATAATAAATTTGCCATTACATTTGTGACGCAGAGAAAGAGGGGGGCTAGATAAAGAGTCAAGTGTATGGATCGGATCAGACAACTTCCTTTTTTTAATGAGTATTCCACTACACTTAATAAAGCTGTATGTTTGAAATTTTGCCAAAAGGATTTAACCGGATGATATAATGTATATGTTACGGTCATACGGGTATCCCAGAGTTGGCACAGTCTACTCTACTACACTCTTCCTCGTTTTTTACTAAATTTACGTTTAATAAATAAATATACTAAGATACATTGCTATTGATGTATTGCATTTTATCCCAAAATACAAAGTACGATATTTTACATTAAGTTTATTGTACCCATAAAAGGAATAATCCTTCATGTAAATTAAAACTTACACACGTATTCTAAATTCAATCGTGAATTGTCTACGAAAAATTAGCACTACGATACGACTTGAAAGTTTTAGTTATTCTGGAATATGCCGGGGGGAAAATTTTAATTTGCATTGGCAACATTTTTTCGAAATTAAAAAATTTATTTTGGCGTTTGATTTTTTGACGTTTAAAAATGAAATTTGTAAGTAATAATACTATCAAATAAATAAAAAAACATTTTAAACATTTTGTTAATTATTAATGATAAGTTTTATTTCAAAAAAAAAAATTGTTTGCTACAAAAAGTTTTAAAAACTTGAATTAATTCAAAATAGCGTTTGTTTGTTAAAATTAAAAGTTATCAAAAAATATTTTAATATAATAATAAAATTTTAAGGATTATTTTCATTATATTAAAAATTATTTTGACGTTAACTTTGATATTTTAACTATTTATTTTAATTAAAATATTTTTTAAATATTAAAATTTTTAAAGAAAATGGATTCCATACTTTTTTGGGATATCTTTGGAACTTTTCGGACTTATTACACCTTTTCTAAATTGGTAAATGAATGTAATTTTTTGGGACCACCACCTGTAGCTTTTTGCTCTTTCTTGTTATCACATAATTTTCTTTTTATGTACGCTTTCCAATCGAGCCAAGTCTACCAAAATTTATAAAAACTTTAGTACTTATTTATTTAAAGTTAATACTTTTTTCCAAAATTTACAATCTTTTTGTGAGGGCCCAATTCTATTCAATTCACTTGATACATTTGCTCAAAAATCTTTTATTCACCTGGACCTCCTTTAGCACATCCTTGAGCTATAACTGCACTTTCTTTAAGGAGCTCAAGAAATCTACAGTACTGCGCTAATTCTATTTCTATTCTCTAATCCTATTCAAAACACTATATTCAAAATTAACAAAACTAAAAAAAAAAATTGTAAACAACCAAAACAAAAGACACTCTACGAATCAATATTTCTATCGAAAATTTTTGACATTTCATTTACATTTGCATGCAATTGAGAATTGCCATCTCATGAAACATATTTCCGGAATTGAGAATCACATTTTCGTGAATTTTCTCAGACTTAGTGCTACGCTGAAATTTAGAATAGGGATGTTAGTATTAAATTTATCCCGTATACTTAAGTGTACCTTACTGATTTTTAAACTATTTCGAAATTTGCGATTTCTTTAAAAACTGTCTTTTTTGAGTCCCTCTTCGCCAGAGCCTTACCTCTTCTCTTCACTTTTTATTTCTAAATATGCTTATTATGCATATAATTTTCAATAAATAAATTCAATAAGAAAAAAAAAAATTTTATTTCCAAAGTTTAGTTTTTGTAAATAATATCGAATCATCTCACAATTTAAATTTTTCTTTTATCAAATTGTTCCTTTACAATTCCTTTAATATTATGATTATATTTTAAGTTGATTTTTCCACTTTATTTAACTTAACAATAATCTGAAAATAGCATCAAGAATATTTATATTAAACTTTAAACTAAAATATTTTTTTATAATAAATATAATAAAATTGTTAAAGAATAAAAAAAATTGGAAGAAAATGCAATGAAATATAGACGTACGTACGTACACGTACGTAAAAAATACAATGAAATTTTTTCTACATTTCTTTAAAAAAAAAAATTTTAAGCCTTTTTAAAGATCCTTGAAACAACAACAACAACAACAAATAATATATTATACGTAAATTTTTATGTTATTATAGGATTCATCGATTTTTTTATTTTTCTTCAATAAAATAAAAACTTAAGTATCTACAGATAAAGAAAAGAATTTCTAAAGAAAAAGATTTGTATTTTAAAAAAAACGTTTTTACTTCTTTTTTTTTAGTTCAAAGTTAATAAAAAAAAAAAAAAACAAAAATGCAATCAAAAAACTAAAAAAAATTCGCAAAATATTATAAAAAAAAACCCAAAAAACCCTTAAACACAACCAGAATCTGAGCAGCAGTAGGTATATCTAGAAGAGGATAATCAAGAATTTATTTGTACTTTTTCAAATAAACTTGAAGTTCACGATTTTAGTAAAAAAAAAAAAAAAATAAAAAACAAAACGCAATGTCCTAAAAAAATTTTTTTTTATTTTATTTTATTTTTTTACGATCATAAATTCCAATATATTTCTATGTTTTTTTTGTCTCTTTCATACATCCTTGCTCAATGTTGTTGTCATCTTAAGTTTATTTTGATCCTTTTTTATGTATAGCGAAATTTACACCTCATTACTTCGAAAAATATAAAAAACCACAATAACAACAACAACAACAAAAACCAGATAATCAGGGAAGACAAAAAATAGAAGCAAAATGAAATACCATTCATTGTCATACCGCACCATTCGCCAATTTTAAATCTAAAAAAAAAAACAAAAACAAGAAAAATCCCATAAAAAAAAACAACACTAGGACTCCTTTCATAAATATGTCAAAAATCATTTCCAGTTAAATCTTTTGGTAGTTATGATTATGTGATACCCATTCGAATTTGAAAAAAAAAAAAAAAAAAAAAAACGATGAAATTAAATCGGGTTGGCATTTTTTGTAGCACGGCATGATTGTGTGTGTTCTCATTCTTTAGTTTTTACACACGCATTTTAAACTTAAATAAAAAAAAACAACAAACACAAATGCAATCTGTATTGTATGAAAAGCTTTTTTTTTCAAGACTCTACTGCAATTTTTTGTTGGTTTTTTTTTTTAAATATTTTTTCGGAGTACTTTCGAAAGTACATTTTATAGTTAATTTTTCGGAATAAGTACTTACCTATATTTAAAAACTTTTTTAAAAAGCTTTCAACTTGATTCTAACTTAATTCCAGTGAAAACTTTTTTAAAAAACTTTCGAATTGATTCTAATTTAATTCTATTGAAAACTTTATTAAGAATTTTTCGAATTGATTCTATTTCTAACTTAATTCCGGTGAAAACTTTTTTTAAAAAGCTTTTAATTTTGATTCTTGAAAAGTTGAAATATAAAATTTCATATAAAAGCTTGATATCGTAAGATTTCATGTGAAGTTTTGAATTTTAAAAGAATCATATCAAAAGTTCGTTAAGTTTAGTTCAAAGTACTTTTTAAAAAGTTCAAAACACTTCGAAATTTTTCTGTCTTAATTAAAAGTTTTTTTCTTAATTCAAAACAAAAAAAAAAAATAGTACTAAGATTCTCATTACAATTGTACTACACATTTAGTACAGTACAGTATAGTTTTTTTTTTGGAAATTAGAAAAAGCGTTTACTGAGTGGCGCTTATTTTTTTAACTTGTATTAAATAACTTTTATTTAAACTCATATTAAGCTTTGTGTTGTTCAAATAAAAATAAAGGAATACTTATAC
Organism: Dolichopus griseipennis; assembly: GCA_963082915.1. Lineage (NCBI taxonomy): Eukaryota > Metazoa > Arthropoda > Insecta > Diptera > Dolichopodidae > Dolichopus > Dolichopus griseipennis. The sequence goes on along the minus strand of OY720442.1, from coordinate 120,925,766 downwards.
ACACGCAGATACAACACTTATACATACGAATTAAAATAAAATGAACAAAAGAGGAGAGAAACAGATTTTAGAAAAATTCTCTCAAAATTTAAATTCTTTCAGTCACAGTATCAAAATCAGACAATGGAATTTAAAATATGGTATCTTAAAATTTCAGATTTTTTTTTTAAATTAAAATTTTTTTTAGTATTGAAGTGTACAACAAAATATAATAAATCCTTTTTTAAAAATTAAAATGTCCTTGATAATAGGAATAAAAGCAACTTATTTTTAAATGCATAATTTTATTTGCCATTTATCTTATTTGTTAAAAAATTTCACACTCGTCTGTTTTTTTTTTTTATTTCGTACAGAAAAATCACATGAGATAAATGTTATTTTTTTTTAATACTACTTAAATCATGCAATAAAATTGTTGCATGCTATAATCAATTTTCTTTATTATTTATCTAAAATATCTTTGGGTTTTATTTTAACTGTAATTACTTTTTCTAAAAATGTCCTTTAGAATAATTTAACCGTTATAATTATTAAAAAACAAAAAACAATATGGAGTATGTATTTAAAAATATATATCTATATACATATATACATATGTATACATATATGTATTTGCAAAAAATTAAATATTAAATTGGATAGTTCTTACTTATCTGTATATAAAATATTTTATTTATTTGGGACAAATTTTTTTTGTATCCTATTTCAATGTATGTTTAGTTATGGCAGGACATGATAGAAAGAGATAACATGATGTTTTTTTTTTTTAAACGAGCTTTTTTCAAATTCAAACAAAAACAAAAACAGAATAACAAAAAAACAAGAATAAAAAAAAATTTGAAGATGATTATAAAAATTTCTCTCATCATATACGGATGTTGCAGTATAGGTTTTTATATAAGCATTTTTTCTCAAGCATTTTTTTTTTTATTTTTTTTTAGGTTCAAATTATAGATACAGAAATGTTTTAAAATAATTTGTTGTTGTTGTTACTGTTATCCTTTTTGTAAGCTTCCTTCTCTTGATTATAATATTCTTAAAATATCATACAACAATATTTTGTATTTTGTATTAAAATGACAGTAGAGAAGGGCATTTACTGAGACAAAAAAAAAAAATAGATGTGATACAAATATATATACATTTTTGTGTTGTGGAATAATAACTTAGAGGAAGAACTTTTTTTAAAATCAGATATAATTCAAAATAGTGCTTTAGTAGTAGTCTGGTCTCTTGAAACGAATTAAAAATAATAAAATAAAAAAAAAAATAAAAACAATAATAATTAAAATAATTATAAACAAAAAAAAAAAAAAATTAATTTTATACAAGAAATAAATTTTAAATTTAAAAATTTTCTATATTTTTTTAATAATTCAACAATTTATCTTAAAGATACAAATAAATAATCACTAGTTACTTTTTAAAATACTTATTAGAAAATTACAATTACAATTTAGCATTATAAATTAAAAAAAATTATTAAATATTTAAAAAAAAAAATTTTATATACTTAAATTTTATTTAAAAATATTAAATATTAAATTTCAAAAATTTTAAAATTTATTAATATCAAAAAAGCAAAAGGACATTTTTTTTTACTTAAATTAGTGATAGAAAAAAAAGGATAACAAAGAAAATAAAAAAAAAAAAAGATTTGAAGTGGTTTTAGTGGTTTTTATAATTTTAATTTTTTTTTTATTTTTTTTTTTTGTATACATACTTTGATTAATTTGTATATATATATACGTGTGTGTTTTATATGTCAAAAAACATAATAATAACAATAAATAATAAAGGAATATTATAAAAAAGTAACCTAGGTTTCAAATAGAATACAAAAGGATATATACTACATACATACATTTATATATAAAAAAAAAAGTATGGAGATTTTATTTCAAAGATACAATTTATAAAAAGTAATATTTTATCTATAAGTATGTTTTTGTTTTATTTTTTTTTTTATTGTGTTGTATTTCAAGTTGTTTTTATTTATTTTTATAGTTTTTTTTTTTATTATTTTTTTATTTTTAGATCCAATTTTAATAGGTTAACACCTCTTCTATTACTTTGGCTTGTTGTTATTTATTTAAAAAAAAAAAAAAAAAAAAAAAAAAAAAACAGTAAATTTTAAATTTAGAACACCAAATATATATTGTATATATATATATATAAAATCGATTTTTAAAACTTCCGACGAATGACGACGATATTCAAGAAGGAAAACTTTGTTTTTATTTTTTATTTTGATTTTGATGCAAAAACCAAATTCAGGAAAATATTCATACCATTGCTTAACAATATATGTATATATATATATATATATATATATATAAGGTTATCTCTTTTTCGCTATAGAAATGTTCTGATTATTTATTTTAATACACGTACATATGGTTATTCTCATAATTCAAACTGTATACAGAGTGTGCTACAAAATGTTTAAAAAAAAAAAAAAAAATTTACTAGAAAGGAAGTCAACAAAAAAAAAAAGGATTCATTTTTCATTTTGTATTTCTATATATACATTGAGTAGAGTATAGAGTAGAATTCGAGAGTTTTGATAAGTTTTTTTTTATATTCTTTGTAGTGTACTCATTGTTGGTTTTTTTTTTAATACTTTGAGTACTTGTCATTTTTATATGTTTTTTGGGTACAAAGTATATATGTATATATATATGGTATTTTGTATATTGTCCTTATTTTGGTTTAAGTTTTAAGTTTTAACCATATTGCAGAAAACTATATAATATATATATATTGTATACTATAAACCATTGTTAAGCAGTTGTATAGTATGTAAAACTAAATTCAATATATATGTACTTGAGGTTGAGATATAAAAGAAAACAAGGTATAGGTAGAAATACGTATATGTAAACTAAGTTTACCAAATCATATAACCATTAGGTTTTAGTATACAATATTTGAATATTAAATTGTTGGGGTATTGAAAAGGTATACACTATACGTATATTATATATGTATACTTCATACAATTTACATGCATACAATATATCAATCAATTGTAGTCGTCATCGTCATCATCCTCGTCATCCTCGTCATCATCACAGTCAGAATATAATGTATATATATATATAAAGTTTTATTATTTCTCTCCAAAGTATTTGTATATATACATATATATATATATATTGTTGATTTTTAATGTATGTATGTATATGTGAATATTTAATTTGCAATAAAAAAAAAGCAAATAAAAAAAAATTCTAGAAAAAAAAAAGAAAAATTCTTTAAAAGTGACGTCAAAAAATCTTTTTTCTCTTTCTAATTTTTCTTTTCGTATTTTTTTTTTTTTTTAATAATAAAACGAGGACGACAACAGAACAAATAAACGATAAAGAATTTATTAAGGTAAAAAAAAAAAAAAAAAAAAAAAAAAAAGTAATTGTATCTTTTTTTGGTACTTTAACTGTACACAGAACATCAGAATTAATTAAACACGCAGGTTGAAAACGAAGTAAAAGTATTTTTTTTTTCTAGAGTTTTTTCAAATTTTCTAGAGTTTTTCCAATCTTCTACTGTTCTTTTTTTTTATAGTGTTAAATTTTTTACGTTGGTAACTTTGTTCCATCATTTTCTATCTTTAGATATTTTTTTTACGAAATAGAAGTACTTAGATCTTATGTTTAAAAAAAAAAAACAAAATAACTGTTAAAAAGAAGATATACTTAGTTAGAATAAAAAAGGATAATAGCGAAAGTACAAGAATAAACTAGTTATAAGTAAAAGTATAAGTGAAATATACAATAGAAGTATATAGGATCCTGTTGTTAGTGTTATTATATATATATACTCTTTTTACATGAATTCGGACCTTTTTCAAATGAAATTTGTGTTTTTAAATGAATTCAATATTTTTTCAAATATACAAATATTCTTAAATTTTCAAATTAAATTGGCTTTTTTTTTAAATCAGCCCCGTTTCGTTTTTTGGAATTCAGTCAACATATTTGAAAATAAAAATATACTCACTGATTTTATATTAGAGTACAATATACAGAAGCAAAAGTTAATTTCTGTAGTCCGTATCAAAAAATTTATTTAGAAACTTGGGACCAGTTTTTAGGACATGGCTTGATTTTTATTTCCTGTTTTAGCATCCAATATTGAATTGGGGACTTGAGGTTTCTAAATTATGTCATTTCGAATTCTGGGTCTCAAGATCTTCGGGGGTATTTAAAAAAAAAGGACCAATCTAATTTGAAGAAAGATCAATTTAATTTGAAGAAATATCAATTTAATTTCAAAAAACTCAATTCGTTTTAAAAGAGACCAATTTAATTTGAAAAAGATCAATTTAATTGAAAACAAGACCAATTTATTTTTAAAAATGACCAATTTAATTTGAAAAGAACTTAATTTAATTTGAAAAAATATCAATTTATTTTGAAAAAAGATCGATTCAATTTAAAAAAGACTGCTTTAATTCAAAAAAAGAGATTTTGAAAAAAATATCAATTTAATTTGAAAATTATTCAATTCGTTTGAAAAAAGACTAATTTATTTTGAAAAAGGGCCAAACTCATGTGAAATGACTATATGCACATTTAGTACATCTTTTACAATTTTAATAAAAGTTTTAAATATATTATGATTAGTTGTGAAAAATTCTGTATTTAAGTACTTTGTTGTTTGTTTTTTTTTTAAGTACTTTTGTTGTAGAAATTGGTAATATTTTTTTTAACAGTGTTGCTAAGAGCTCTATTTTTTATTTTTTTTTCCTTGTGTTGATCTTATTTTGATGCTTCTGTTACTGTCATTTATCTATTAAACTGTATTTTTTTTGTTTTAACTTCCATTTTCATCCTGATGATATTCTTTTGGCTTCTACGCTCTTTCTATATGTGTTGTGTACGTTACATTATACATATATATTGACAATTTTTTTGTTGCTATTTTATTCAGTAATGTTTTATTTTTTTTAACTGTTATTTTACTACCATTGCTATCCTTGTTTTAATGTTTTTTTTCTTTGTGTTCTTGTTAATAAATTAATTGAAAGTTAACAAATAAAGGTGTGTACCTAAAAAGGTATCATCATCATCATCATATTATTTACTATTATTATTATCTGTATGTGATATAGAAATATAGGTATATTCAAATTGTATGTATATAATATGTAGAGTTTATATATGTATATAAATAATTAATAGATATTATCCTGTAAAAATACTTAAAGGGATGTGAAATATATACAAAATACACATAGGAAATAGATGAATACTTATGTATATATTATTTATATATGTTATTTCAAATATTTGTATATATATTAGATATTTATATAGGTGTATATAAAACTAGTTATTTTTATTTATAGGTTTAATTAGAACACAGAGAACAAAAGAAATTAAACTAAACTACAATTTATAATAAAAGAAACAACAGAAAGAGTATAGACAGTATATAGAAGACATTGTAATAATTGCAACGTTGTGTACTTATATGATTAAAAATAATCATCTATTATTAAAATAATAATAATTGTCGTTGTTCAGAATATAAAATTAAGAAATTTAATTTTATTTTTATTTTTGCTCCAAAAAACATATTTGAAAATTAAAAATAAAAAAATACAAAAAAAAAAAACGATTTTAATTATATAAAATTGTAATTGTTTAAATTACTAATATTAAGTAAAGTATAAATTATAATTAAACTGAATTAAGCAGTTAAAGTATTTTTTTTTTTAAATCTAATGACTTATTTAAAAGCGTGAGTTAGTGTTAATGTGTATTTAAAAAAAAAGCGACCTTAATAACCTTAAAAAATAATTTAGGTACGTAGAATATATGTTATATATAGTGTAAAATGTGAATTAAATTTTTGAAGGTCGAATATTTAAAGATTCGTAAAAATTTTAAAATTATAATATGGTCACTCTATAATTTATTTTAAGTTTAAAACCGATAGAAGTACAGCTTTGAAATATTTTTTTAATTGGTAGGAAGGAGTATGTGTTAAATATAGTGCAAAATGCCAACCAAAATTTTTAGAAGTTGAATATACATTAGAATATATCACAAAGTTTTAAAAATGCAATGGTCACTCTATAAATTATTTTAAACTCGAAATCGAATAAAACCAGTTTTTAAAATATTTTTTTAATAGTTAGGCAGGAATTTGTTATAGTGTAAAATATTAATTAAATTTTTGAAAGTTGAATATATACTAGAATTCGTAAAATTTTAAGAATGAAATGGTCACTCTATAATTTAATTTAAACTCCAAATCGAATAAAAGCAGACTTTAAAATAAAAAAAAATGTCAAGTGATCTCATGTGGTTTGTATAATAATTTTTAACAAATTTCGGCATAGATTTCTTAAATGAGCTAATAAATATCCTTTAACGGTTTTATTAAATCTTAAATTTTAAACAATATTTAGTACTTCTTTTTGATACATTCAATAAATCGATATTTAAGAACTTATTTCATATATATATATATAATTCTTAACGAATTTCAGTAGATTATTTTAATTGTTATGGAAAATCCTTTAACGGTTTTATTTAAATTTTAAAATTATTTAAATTAAAGAAGAATGTATCTTTAAATGATTATCGGAGAACTTTCTATAATTGAATTTGAATCAATACGAGTTTCTGTTAAATTTTTAGCAAGAGATTGGTCACTCTAATCCAAAACCTCTGTTATTTTAATTTAAATAATCCAAAAGATATAGTAGAGTTTTACCATAAATTCAAGAAATAGTTAATATATAAATAAATTTTTAAATGTTAATTTGAGATTCTCTGGCAGTTTCAGATTTTTGCTAATTTAAAAGAATTACATAGTTTTAATTCGGTACTTAAATATTGAAGATTTAGTTTTTAGTTTTTGGATGAAATTAAAATTCAAAAACCGTATTTTATTTTTTATTTATTTATAATCAGTACCAGGACAATAGTAAATATTGCCCGATATTATTATAGTCTTTAGGCCTATTTAGGAATTGTCTTAAATGAAATATTTTCTATTTATTTATAATTAAATTAATTATTTTGTTCATATTATATATTTGTACATTTAAATTATACATGGTTACCATGAGGATTTGATAAGAAAAATTATTTTTGTTTTTCAATTAATTCATGACCCGTTAATCGAACCCGCACCTCATCGGTTAGTAACTCAAATGCTTACCCACTAATCCACCGAGGTCCCTTTATTTTTTCATTTGTAAATTTTATACATTTTCATTTATTAATTATATTAAAATACTCAAGCTATTCTTAAATAAAAATATTATTAATTTAATATATATACCATTTTTATAAAACTTATTAAATTCATTAAAAAACAAAAATCAAAAACAAGTATTTGTTAAATTCAACTTGTCAATCAAGCGGATGTATATGCCATGTCATCTTCCGTTTTTGATAAAACATACAACATTTAAAATAAAGAAATTAAATATTAACGATACTTATATAGATAAATATATTTATTTAGGAATCCGGAAATCCTTTATCACATATATACAGAGTAGATATATTTAAATAATTTATTCTATGCAAGAATCTTTTGTCATATTGAAGAAATGGATCTTTACATTTCTTTTACTTCAGTTCATTTAAATCTTTTCAAAATGGGATGATGTCAAGAATAACTTTTTTGATATGTGTTCTATCAAAAAAATTTATCTTAACTGAAGGAGTTAAAATGGAAACTCTGATACGTGTATATATGTATAGATATTTTGGAAGTGATGTATTAGAATTTTAAATTTAGAAGATATATTTTAAAATATATAAAACAATTTTTCAAATAAAAAGGGTTTCCTTTAGGTTTTGTTTTTTATATTTTAAGAGGAAGTTCGAAAATAACGAAATTTTTTAATGAAACAGTTTAAAATTTATGAATAGAGGTTTTTTAATAAATTTTTTGAAAAACTTTTGAAAAATTTGAGCCAAAAACTTTTTGAATTTTTATAAGACATTAAGACGTTTATCTTTCAATTGATGGGACAGAACTTTTCAAACAATTGATAGGTTTACCTTTAAATTGAAAGAACTATTTCACCTTTTTCGGATATTTGACAGTAACTATATTATATTATGTTGTACATATGTTTTTGAATACTATTTTTCGTAGTAAAATATAAAAAATTATAACGGTAAATAAAGAAATGGAGATTTTATGCAAATGCATATGTTTTCATATATTTGCATATTTCTAGGATATTACTAAAATAATTGAATTTTTTAAATTGCATAATAATAAATGCAAATTTTTAAAGAGTTTTTTGCTAATTTTCATTTAAATTCTGTCAAAAAATGTCATTCTATTCTTTCTATAACCAATTCCCAATTGTACTAAAAATATTCAGAACGTTAACTCTGCTGAAGATGTGATTTGATAATTTGACTTGACATATTGTCAAAAAAAAACCGTTGATTGTCAAAGTTTAGTCAAATACTTGGTTTTAAAATCTAATACAAATTTTTTCATCATTTTATTTCAATCATCATATTTTTTGACTTTTTACTGCAAATTTAAGAACATGTAATATTTCGAGTGTATTAAGGGAATAAGTCCATGCATATTTTTCGGTTTTTAAGTGAATGAACTTCTACGTCCTATTTCATCATTCAAAATTGACAAAAATTTTCAGAATTGTCTTACAAATTTTTTTTGTAAAGCCTCGAAATACTCTGAACGTTGATTGAATTGTTGATTTTACAATATTTTGTGTGTAAATTATCGGATTGTCAATTTTTATAAAAAAGGACACTGGTCTATAAATAAGTATATAAGTATAGTAATAATAAATATTAATATACTGCTGTAATATGTTTACCTTCGTCTAAATGATGTAACTGCGAATGATGATTTTGAAAACATTGTGCTTTCCTAGTATAATATAATACTTTTACTATTTACACTACCATTAGAAAAATTCATTGTTCCTAATTAGTAGTTCCATTTCAGAATAGAACCTTTCTCCATTTTTCTCCTAACCATTTTCGTCCGATCCCCTAAACAGCTTATGGAATCGGCATTGCGGTATAATTTCATTATTTATTTTATACTGACCACAAGGTCATTTCTACTCCATCCAATAAGAGATTAACAATGGAATTTTAATACTGACTGAGCCAATGTCCTCTTTCAGCCAATAAGATGACATGTGTTTAGTCAATATTTTAAACATCATTGCTCTTAAAACCCGATCCTAATCTCAACTCTCTCATTTTCAAACTATAGAAGAATGAGTTGAAGCACAGTTTGAGATTGCAAAAAAGGGATTTAAGTCTAAACTCAGTTTTATGTATTCTAAAAAAAAAAACTCTAAATGCATATTATAGTTTTAATTTATTAAATTTTTAAAAAAATTTATTATCACTTTAAAAACAAAGACAAAATTTTGCAAATATTAAATTTATTTATTTTAAATTTATTAATAATTTTATTAAAGATGAGTGGTATTTTATTAGACGTCGGCAACAGTGTCGAAACGTCTACAGAATTTATACATATTAATAATTTCTATATATGTATATATATATATATATATATATAGTGAAAAATGATGGAAAATTTATTACGTGGAAAAGGAAAATAGAGAGTGAAATGAACCATGAAGAAAAGTATAATAAGAAAAACAAATAAATAATAATTTAGGTCTATCGTAATCATTAGTTATTAAAAACATTTATGTACATTTGTCAACATCTATATATATATATATATATATATATATATATATATATGCATATATATAGGTAAATATTAAGATGTTTTTCCTTCTTTTCCAGGAAAAGAATTTAAATCAAGAAAATCAACATCATTTTCAATGTGTTCTATTTATATATTTATGTATATAATCTTTTTTTTTTTATTTATTTTGTCTATTTATTATGAAAATAAATATAAATTTTTATTATATACATAAATATATATATCATATATTTATTATACATTATTTATTTTAATAATATATAAGTATATATATGTTGAGTGGTATCATTGACACAATGATTCATCCTTAAGATAGATATTATATATATATTTAAATGATATATAAATATTATCATTATTTTTATGTACAGATTATACAGGGTGTAACAGTTGGGCTGAAATATATGTATTCGTAAAAGAAATGATTAATATACTCATTGACATAAAGATTTCACAGATAGCTAAGGCTTAGGTTAACTTTTAAGGGTTTATTTCATACTAGAACTTAGATACTATTGGAAGTATTTGTTTTTCCGGGAACGAACTCTTATTTTGAATTGCGATTATTTAGATACTGGTCACTAAAGTAGTCTTAAGTTTTGTTGGTTGTGATACTTTTAATTTGTAAAATTTTAAAAAATACACAATTGACATAATATAGAGATAGATTTAATTTTATCTTTCTATATATATAAAAGCGAAAGTTTGTTTGTTTGTTTGTTTGTTCGTATGTGTCGAATAGACTCCTAAACTGCTCAGCAGATTCTCATTAAAATTTTGTATATAGGGGTTTTTGGGTACGGAAAGAAAAATTTTGACCTAACCGACCGCCAAGTTGTTGGAGCTGTGGTGCAAGTATTTAAACTTTTTTATTCTACAATGAAAACGGTTTGACCAATTGGCTTCAAAATTTTGTATACGTGATGCTCCTTGAGAATTGAGTTGACACTATTAACAGTTTTGGAATTTGTTAAACCATGTCGGGCCGACGGTTGATCAAAAAAAAAATTTTTGAACTTTAAAAAATTACTAGAATAATCCTAGCAAAAACGTTTAAAACATTCTAAAATTAACATTAACACCATGTGTAATTTTTATATTAACTTTTACAGTGACATCAATTTAAACTAAACTTCCATTGAGCGGCGCAGCAACGCGCACTGTGTATTAGCTAGTACCATATAAAAATTATTGTTTTGGAAGATAACCTTAGCCCTTTTCCCCCACAACTGTACACCCTGTTTAATATATTTATAAAATCTCAGGATGTTTTAATTTTGGTATTTTACATTAATTTAATAATTAAATCAAAAACTTGAGTTTATTTTTCTGTAATTGTATTTGTGCAATATTCTTGCAAAATAATTAATAATTTGTTGGAATCCAACGACTATAAATCCTGTATTAAGTATAGAGTTTCGATCTTAAAATCAAGGATCCTTATTTATTAGTTCTAAACTATATTGTATCAAACTTTCTTATTATCCTAAAATTTAGAAGCTATTACATAGTCTTATTATATTATCAAAGTCAATTAATTTGTCAAATAAGTAATCAACATTCAATTTAAAGTAAAATAAGCCAACGTGCCATAATTCTTTTAGGCCAATATACCCTTGTAAGACATAATCCTCAAATTTAGTTTTTTCTTTGATTAGAATAATGTGTCATTAGATGTGAGTCACAAGGGTCTGAATTTTTGGAACATATAACTCCATCATAAATCTTGTTGATTTTTTTGAATGTTCTGACTCACGAAGTAGGGACATTATTTATGATGTATGACTCACCTATTATAATAATAAAAGATTATTTATCGTCAGTAGATAAAAATAAATTTCAAAAAGAGGAATTAAACTTAAGAAACAACTTAAAGTGAATCATTAAATCTTAGGAAGAATTATAGAGTTGATTGCAAAATCAGGATATTTCATTTTTTTAGAATGTATACTCACATCATTTTGTATATATGTGAGATTTAAGATTGAGAGCTGTACGTATTTTAAAGAAGAATATAAAATCAGTGTTCTGAAAAGTGCGTATTATCTTGATTACAAAATTGACTCTAAAATCCCTCCTTATAAATCCCTACAACTTCCTAAAAACAATTTTTCCAGTATTTTCCTATGTTCTGAACAGTGTGCTTTAGTATATCATTAGATCCTAAAGTTTTTTTGTGGCGATTTGTCCTATTGTTGATAAAATATATTCCCCCTCAATTTTGGTGAATCATTATGTTTTGTTTGAAAGAATTGTGTCCCACCGATGGTGGAAAACTATCGTCAAACTAAATTTGAAGATTATTGGTTCGGAAGGTTATGACAAATCGGCGTAAACGATTTTTTTTTTTAACGAGGGTTATGGAAATCTTCGGAAGCCAACCATTTAAACTTTGCGTAGTTTCTTTTGAATAGTTTTTTGACTTTAAAATATTAAACACCGAACTTAACACACCCCACAACACACTTTAGAAAAAAGGGATTTTGATACAAATGTATAATTAGGCTTTGTGGGTTGGAATTGGAAAAGGAAACTTTAAGAATTAAGATTGGTATAATGCCTCAATTAGAATAATTTGAAAAACTTCGGAGGGATATCTAATAATTGATAAAATTTTAATCAAAACTTCACTATTGTGGGAAAAATTCATAATGGATGTGATTTTTCCAGAAAACATAAGCAAAATGGTCAAGAGATTCAAAAATTTAGAAATAAACATTTTCATGAATATTTTGTGTGTTACTTTTTTATACAGCTTCGAAACTGGTATTTGACATTTTATTTTGTTATTAGTAACTATAGTTACAGCGGTTTAAAAAAATGTAAAAACTCTTTAAAATATCAACTTTGAATCAATTTTTCCCATAAGTTGAATACAATAACATAAAACTTAAACTAATATTAAATTCGATATACGTCTACAGTCCTTCATGGCTTTTCCTTAATAAATTTTGTATTATTTGAATAAAGTTTTAAATTATTATAAATAATGTTCATATTCATATTATGTTCATATACAGGGAAACTTTGAATAATTTAATTCTATTAAAATAAAAGTTTTTAATTAAATTTTTTGTTTTCTTTTTAAACTTTTGAAGTAATCATATAAATTCTCTTATATGATAGAAAGAGTGCATAATGTAAAGCAAAAGTTATAATATAAAATATTTAATAGATAGTTTTTTTTGTTTCTATTCTGGAATGGACTCCCAACTCTTTTGTTTGGTAAATTAAAACAAATGAAAATTCCAATTACTTAACATATTTAAATTAATTATTTGAATAATAATTAAATTAGTTATATGGGACACTAAAAGGCATCCAAGGGATTTCACTTGGACGCAATTTATTATCAAATGGAGATCATTTTAGAAAAAAAAACAGTAGGAGGTAAACTTTTTGTAACTTAATACTTATATGAATAAATTACTGAATATATAGAAATAATAATAATGAGTATTTAAATTGGGGTACATGCAATAAGGCCAAATGAAATAAAACCAATTGACTTTATTTCGTTATAATATTTGAAATAAAGCCAAAAAATTATTTTTGAAATTTTGAATTGTTATTTTTCAGAAATTGTGTGAAATTACATTTGTTGTTGGTTGTATTCAAAATCAGGGTTGTACGCTTTTTCCAGAATATTTGTTGGATTCAAAATCAGGGTATTTCCCTATTACAGAATATTTATATATATATGTATATATAAACTTGGATCCAAAATCAGGATTACCGATTTCCCAGATATATGTGTATATGTGGAACTTTAAATTTAGAGAGATTTTAGAGTTGGATTCAGATTCAGAATCTGGTATATTTACATAATTATAATCTGGGTTTTTATATATTTATATATAAATATTCTGGAAAAAGCTACAATACTAATTTTGATTTATCTCATGTTGAAAATATTTTTGGCTTTATTTCTTTATAATTTTGGCTTTATTTCTTTTTCAAAAATTTGTAAAAATTAAATAAAGCCGAAAATAAAGAAATTATGATTTTGTGTAATTTCAAATGTGATATTGAAATAAAGCAAAAAAAGTGTAATTTGGCTTTTTTTCATTTGGCCTTATTGCATTTACCCTGTAAATTGTTGTATTTATTTTAGTTTTTCTAGTCTATACAGACTATCTTGAATAATATAGCTATATAATATAACGTTCTACATTTAATTGAAACTAAAGGGTTTCTTTTATATCATTTAGTAAATTGAAAAAAGTTTTTTTTTATGGATTTCTTCCTTCTCGGAAAAAGGAAAGGCACATAAACGATTTTGTTTATAGTTTCCTACTATTTTAAATACGAATTTTATATAGTTTTAAGAAAAATAATGTCAATGTTGTTTCATTAAATTTGTATTTCTTTATTTGTTGGAAAATATATAATTTCTATAAAGTTTTAACATTTTTTATTACACGTCTCCGACCCTTTGAATCCTTACACAAAAGTGTTTAAAATTAACTTGCTACAAGATTTGGGAACAAATGTGCGTGGGAACCAAAAACGTATTTTACTAGTAGTACTTACTTAAATGTTTCAATGTGTACTTATGTATTTTAAAATATGTCTGATAACGAAGATGTTCTTCAGAAGTGCTTATTTTCTACTGAAATTAATAGGAGAGGGGCGAAAAAATTCGTCACTTTTGCACTAGTACGTTGAATATTCCTCTACTTCCTTTCAGAACTTTTTTCAGGATTTTTCCAGTGTTAAATAGACCTAATTCTTTTCAGTACTGTTTCAGAATCTATTCAGTAGTGAATATATACACTTTTTTTCCGTCTTTTAAGTTTTAACTCTAATTAAATTTAATTACTAACGATGGAATAAAGTAACACTCTATTTATGTATAAAAATAGAGCGATATACAAAATAAATGCACTATATTGTTCCATTTCCACTTCAGTACTGATTTAGAACTGAATAATTAACGTTTAAAATTACCTATATATAAAGACAATTTTTTTTATTCTATAAAAGTGTAAAAATTCAGTTGTATCTGGTTGAACTGCTGAATACGGGTTAATGGGATAATTTTCAAAAAAAACTACCACAGGTCGTATGTGTGAATTTGAAAGGCATGTAAAACCTACTACATTGTAATTATTAAATACTTTGAGATGCACTATAGATAGCTTATGTATTTATATATATCCTGTATTTTATATACCTATATTTTAATTATAATTATAATTTTTAAAATATATTTTAAGTATCTTTTATATTATATAATACTTTAATAATAATTTTACACTTTCTGGATATAATTAATTTAATTTTCTAAGTACTACTTATATATTTACAGTTCCTTTTTAGATATTCAAATTAATTTTAATCTGATTTAATGCCCCCAAAAATATCCATTTAACCTATATTTATAACCATTTATAATCGTTTTAAATGATTATATTGTATTTGGTCAACAATTAATCGGATTAAATTAAATTTGTTTACTTATATATGTAATTAAATTAAATAATATCATACTTATTTAGTATTTATGTGTATATGTATAATATTTTCTTATATACTGATATTAAATTACAACTAATAAATAAAACTATAACTTATACAAAGAGAACATTAGTAGAATTTAAATTCATTTAAATAAATTTGAAAAAAAATCTTATATTATTTTTTTTATTTATTTTCAGAAGGCATTAAAACCATTTTCAACTGAATCCAGTAGCAGTGTCAGTCCAATTACTAATAGTAGTATTATCAGCAGTAATAGTGGCAGTAGCAGCAACAGTAATTCAATAAAAGATGAAATATATATAGATGATGAAGGTATCGAAGGTTCTGGAGGACGTGGAGAGGTATATACATATTCATATTTAGTACATTTTATTTAAATATTATTTTTAAATTTTTAAATTTTTTTTTAGATACATGATGATTTAGAAAAAGATCCTGATTATTCTGGTTCTGGTTTTGGACCAGATGATGAAGATTCTGGTACCAGTCGAACAAGTCATAATAAAAATAATCATAATAAACAAGCATCAAATAATAATCGACAAGATTCAAGAAAAGATAAAAATCGACACGATCCCGATAATACACGTAATACTGGTGAAGGAAATCTAGCTGGTTCAGGTGATGGTGGTATCGATATTGATGAAGATGATGATGATGATGATGATGACGATGACGAAGATAATGACAATATAAATAATAATAATAAAAATGATAATGATAATGATAATAATGATGATGATGATGATGATATCGATGTAGATATTGATAGTGATCTTGAAATTGTTAATCCACCAACATCAACAGTTGGTAGAAATGATTTCGATGATCATTCAATCATTGATTCAATACCAGATAAAGAAGATGATGAAATATACATAGATCATGATAAATGTCAGTGCATGGCTTTATTATATTATTATTTATATTATTTATTTAATTTAGTTTTATTTAATAATAAATATAGGGACAAAAACAAAAAAACTAAAAACAAGAAATTGTTTCGATTTTTAATTATATTTTTGTATTAAATTTAATTTAAAAATAATTTTTTAAATAATTTTGGCTGTACTGTGTTTTTATTAATATCGAATGTAAAATTTTCCTTCTTTTAAAATTTAATTTAATTTTTAAAATTTTTTAATTTATATAATTTTTATCTAATTTATTTATCGAAACAAAGTCTTGTTTTCAAAATTAAAAGAATTTTATTGTTAGGTATTTTATTTAAAAATTAAAAGTATTTCAATTTATAAATTAATTTTTAAAATTTTATTTATTTTAAATATTAGTTTTACATTTATATTTAATTTGTCAAAAATACTAATTAAAAAGCTATATTTTTTTTTGAATGTAATTAAAAATTTGAATATAATTTTTATTAATATTTCGTTGAAAAACTTAAAATTATAATCTTAAACCTTTTAATTTTTAAATAATTACCTTAAAATAAATTCTTTTAATTAGTATATATATTATAATTTACATATGCCAAATTATATTTCTAAGATTTAAACTAATTTTCTATTGAAAACTTTAAAGCCTTTACTTTAAAACTTTAAATATAAAAAAAGGAGTATTAAAATCATGTTGCAAATTAGAAAATCTATTATGATCCCTTTATTTAAAATTTCTAATAGGATTGAAAAATTTAAAAAAAATTAAAAATATAAGGAAGAAGAAACTAAAATTTAATAAAAATTAATTGAAATAAATGTTTTACCTTATTTAAAATTACATTAGACAAATTTGTCTGCTTAATAAATTAGTTTCAAAATCATGTTTAAATTTAATTTATTAATATGAAATCATGATATACCATTTAACTCTTTCTACACTCTTATATTCTTCTAAATAAAAATATGTTTTGGCATATGTATGTATTAAGTATTTGGTAAAAAAAAAAAGGTATCTGGTTGAACAAACTGTGGAAATTTGTTATAGAGTAATTTATAAAAAATCAAAGATATATTTTAAATTTAAAATTTGTTTAGTTCATAATAATTGTAAATTTTCCACATTATGTCACCAAATACCTTCTAATGGGTTAGTGTTTTTTTTTTTTATTTTTTATTTTAAGATTGTTTTATTTTGCTTAATTGAACTGAAGTTCACAAAAAAAAAACATGTTAAATAACTTTCAAGGTAATAAGATTTCTAAAAATAATATCTGAATCAAAAGTTTTTTTAAAAAAAAGTACATATATCCTATTTATTTTTAAGGTCAAATTCGATGATATTAAAAATCATTTTAAATTCATACATTTTCGACTTGAAAGAGCAGAATCTTATTTAATTTATTTTAAATTTAAAAAATGGAAACATTTTTAAAATGTATTTAATTCCATATTTTTCCAGTATGTTTATATTTCATTAAACACTTGACATTTTGTCAAAGAAAAGATATATTTGTTGTAATCAAGGTCTTTTTTAGTCACAATTTCACTGTTTCCAAGAGAATTAAATATTTTTTATATTTTTTTAATTGTTTTTGTTATTTTTTCGCAAAGATTATATTAAAAAAAATAAAAGACCTATTAATTTTAATACATTTTCAAGGTCTTCTGTACTTTAATCTTTTCTTAAATATCATATTATTTATTTATTTAACATTTGACAGCAAAAAAAGAGCTCAAGGCTCTTTTTAAAAAAAAAAAAAAAAAAAAAAATCCTGCATAATGTAACAAAGAAAAAAAAAATATCAGATACAATTTTAGAGGGGGTAAATATTTTAAATGACCTTCCTCTCAGTTTTTAAACTGACGTCATTCCTTAACATGACTTTTATATGTATATTATAATATTAGTTGAATTATTAAGAATCCTTGAAAGCATTTCTAGAAAATTTTTTTAATGAATCACAATAGTTTTTGTTTTTTTTTCTGAACTTCAGTTATCTTTTTTTTTTAAGAGTCTTCGCGATTTTGTTTAGTTATAAGATTGGTTTTTTTTTTTTTTATAATTTATTTATTTTATATATATTAAAAAAACGTACCGTTAGTTTTACAAGATATAATAAATCTTAATAAGATCGTAAGTAAATGAAAAACCATTGCATGTCTGTTTTACATTCGAATATACAATCGAAAAAAAATATAAATTTTCTCGTGAAAATTTTGATAAGAACATTTTATACAATATCTGTCATATCTTCTTTGTTATTATTCACAAAAGAAAAATTTAATCTACAAAAAAAAAAAAAAAAAAAACAAAACGTACAAAGAAACTTTTAACAAGATTAAAAACATTAAATTAATATTATATATTAATATTAATTAAATTGGTTAATTTCCAGAATTTTTTTTTTTTTTAAAAACCTTAATTTGTTTTCATTTAAATTTTTTTTTATTTTTTATTTCTTTTTCAATTCTAGTAATGATGAATTTTATGTTATTATCAACGAGCATTTTTTTAAATGTAATATTTATGCTGAATTTCTCTTTTTCTATTAATTGTAATTATAATTTACGATTTCTTAAAATTTTAAAAACGCGACGACATGATAAAAAAATTCAATGAGAAAATCAAGGTAAAAATATTGATCTAAATATAGATAAAGTTTGTGATTTAACATTTAATTACTTTTGTTCACATATTTTTATATATATAAATAAATATATATATATCCAAAAAAAAACCTTTGTTTAGTTAAACAACCAACAATCAATCAATCAATCAATATTAATTAATTTCCTATGTCATAAGTATTTGTTTTTTTTTTTTATATATTTTGTTTTTATTAACGCCGTAGTGTTTTAAATGTTAAGCGTTATCGTAATTTTGTTCGGTACTGTATATTTTACAAATATTATCTAATTTCAGAATAGAAGTTTGTACTGAATATTTACGAAAACGCCTCTTATATAGTTCATATATTACTTATAGTTTATTTTCTTAAGTCGATTTTATATCAAATAATATTAAAAATTGTATTAAACTATTCTTTAATGATCTTTGGAACACATCACTTGTAATTATGATTTATTTAATTTTATTTAAATGATGCAATAAATTTAGTATAACATTTTGTTATAATGAAACTATTATTAATTTCGATTAATTTTTTTAATATAAGTTTTAAACAATTGAGATTCAAAAAATTCGTTTAAAATAGAAATTAAATCTTATTTCAATTTATAACTTTATAGATTTAAGTTATATTCTAGACGAATACTTTGATAAAACTATTTAAAAATTTAACGAAATAGAAAATAATAATAGCTTGATTTTTCTTAAATTTATTGTTAATATCTACAAAACTAAGAATGTTAAATGCTAACATAAAATTTACAAAAGATGTGATATTTCTGAAAAGAAAAGTTTTATAGAATCGACATTTTTTACCTTGTTTATTTGTTTTGTTTTTAATTGATTTTATTTCTTTTTTTAAATGTTGTTTTATAAATTATCATTGTTATTGACAACCTACTCTATTCAACATACAAATTAAAAAAAAAATTATTATATAATTTAATATATAATTTATAACAAACAAGAAATAATGACCTTAGAAGATCTCAAAAACTAAAAAAATCATCAGCATAATCATCTCAAGATTTAGATAAGATACTGTTTTCAAATAAAAGATTACAATATTTTAAAGTTAATTTAAAGATTAAAATTGCCAGCCCTCCTGATGTTTTTTTTGTTAAGGGATGGGAGGCAATTTATATTGTTTTTTTTTTTTTTTTTATAATAGTAGACATTCATTATAAACTTTAATTTTTGTTTAAAAGAAATTATTTAAAAATTTTCATCATACAATTTGTTATATTAGTTTCTTTTTACTACAAAATCATTCATAAATTTTTATATATTCGGTTACCTTGTTTTTTTTTTCTTATAATTTTTAAAATTTTGGTTTTTCATAAATCTTAGTATAATTTTACTTCATTCATATTTAGTGAATCGCAATTCAATTCATCATTAAATTAATAAAAAAAAAAAAAAAAAAAAAAACCGCCATCATTAAAAAAGACAAATAGTTTAATCATTTACATATTTTTATGATATTTATATTATAAGTTTTTCATTTAATTCAAAAATTTTTTTTTATTTTTAACATTAGATTTAGAAATAAGTTATTAATTTAATTTATCAATCACTAATACACTTTATTTTGATTATTTTATTTTTTTTTTTTTTTTTGATTTTTCTTAGAAAATTAAGAAAAGCACACAAACACAAGTTTTTCTTTTTTTTTTTTTATGTTTATTTTTAAATTAATTTATCAACATAATTATAAAATTTTCAAATTAATTTTAATTTGGTTTTTTTTTTGTTGTTTCTTTTTGTTTTTTAATTTTAGCTGGAGAATCAAATAAAGATTCAAAATCTAATTCAGATTTAGATCATAGTAAACCAACAGATCAACAAACGAACGGTGGTGGTAACGACGTATTGATAATGAATGCTAAAAACGAAGACAGAACGACGAGCTTCTTTGCTCAACCAGGAATTTTGGCAGGTAAGATTGAATGTAGAATCAATGCTGTGATCTATGATATGATCAATGCTATACAAATGTATTTTTTTAAACTAGGTATTTTCTCAAAATTTAATTTAAATAAGAATGTACGTTGTATATAAAGTATGTGGTTGATTCATTAGCTTTTCCCAGTTACATTACCAAGTTAAGTTTGTTAATGTGTTTTTCAAGTTTCGTATAATTCAAATTAAAATTAAAATTAAGTTTCTAATTTGATTTTAAATTAAAAGATTCGTAGTTCTAATCTTTTAAAATAATTTTGTCAATTATAAACTCAACGTTGTTGTATTTAAATGATCAAAATTAGTTTTTTAATTGATTTGGTTGAAAGTTGAAATTTCAAATTAAATAATTTTTGATCTGGTAAATATTATTCTAAAAATTTCTTTATATAACTTCAATCATTTTAAAAAGTTTCTTGAGTCTCATTCTTCCGAGTCTCTTTATTCGAAATAAAAATTCGTAGATTAATTAATTAGTATTGATCTAATTATTTAGTTTAACTGCAAATGCATTGTCAAATATACACAATATATGTATAGTAATAATTACAATTTATCAAATGATCAGTAATCATGCATTATACTAGTTGAGCATTGCATTTTCAGTTGCCTTGCTCAATTTAATTTTTTTATATTACCTAAGAGCATGTTGTTTGAAGCACAATGAAAATTCTAAATCTACAATACCTTCAGCATTTTAAAAATTAATTTTTCCTTTTTTAAATAAATTTCAAAATAATTGTACATTTAATTTATTAAATTTTTTTTCAGCTGTCATTGGTGGAGCTGTTGTTGGTCTTTTATGTGCTATATTAGTTGTTATGTTTATTGTATATCGAATGAGAAAAAAGGATGAAGGAAGTTATGCATTAGATGAACCAAAAAGATCACCAGCTGTTAATTCATATGCAAAAAATGGAAATAATAGAGAGTTTTATGCCTGAACTTAAATAAATTTTATTATATATAAAAATATATATTTATATATATATATACATATATATAATATTATTATATAAATTTAATTTATAAATAAAAACTCTATTATATACAAATATATATTAATATATATATATATATATATAAATATATATAAATATATAAATATATATCTATATACATAAATAGGATTCATATATATATATATTTAAGTATATATATATATATATAAATAAACATATATATAAATATATATATATAATTTGATTAATTATAATAAATTTAAGGAAATATAACGGTATTTTCTATAAATATTAAAACAAAAAGATAAGTAAAAAGAAAAAAAAAACAAATAATTATTAATTAAAATTGACTATAAATAAAGAAAAATTAATAAAAAAAAAAAAAAGAGAATAAAAATTTTAATATAGAAAAGAAAAAATTTTTACACATTAACATACACAAACACAGAATAAAATAATTTGTTTTTTTTTTTTTTCAATTCCTTAGGGGTACAAAAATCCGTAAAAGAAAACCGTATAAAATTAAATTAATTCAAAAAAATTGTATTGTAGAGTGTTAAGATTTTCAAATTATATAAAACAAAATTCAAAAAGAAAATAAAAAAAAAAAAAAAAAAAAATTAGAAAAATAAAAATAAAAGAAAAATCATTGCAAAAAAAAACCAAGATAAAAATTTAATTAAGAAACAAAACAAAATATTTGAAATCGTTTTTATTTCGTAATATGACAACAGTTATAAAATTCTCTAATAATCAAATTTCGTTTATAATATATCAATTCACAAATATTCAAAAAAATAATCAAATTTCAATTAGAATTCACAAAAAATTTATGATTCCCTAACACAACTACTGTAAAAAAAACAAAATACATTTTAAATGAATTAAAAATTTTTTTATATTAATTTTTTGTTTTTTTTTTTTTAAATAAAATACTAAAATTTTATATTGAAAATAAAAAAAAATATTAAACAATTATATTATAAATTAATCTAAAATATAAAAAATTAATTGAAAAAAAATAAGCGAACCTTAAGCCGCATTTACACGGCGAGAATACAATTAGTGTGATGTTTTTGTCAAATTAATTATAAATGGTGGTAAAAAGTGGTAAAAAAACAAAAGAAGATTCAAATCGAATAATGATGCCTCTTACTTTTAATTGATTTTAAATTTTTATTTTTTAAAATTAAAAAAAAAAAAAAAAATGTTTTGTACAAGCTTTAGAATTAATTATTTTATTTATTTTGATTCAGGAATAAATTTTTAGAATTTAGTCCGATAAAACCAAAATAAAAAGAAAAACGTGAGATCGAAAAAGGACTTCCAGCTTAAATAAGCCTTTTTTTTAAATTATTTTTTTCAATAATTAGATTTATTTGCCTAATTGTGCTAAGATTTTTTAATTTAATTTAGAATAAATTGAGTGAAAGTATTTTTAATTAGTTTGGAGTTAGTAAAAGCGAATTCTCAAAATTTAAATCCAATTATTTTTAAAATTATATTTGTAAAATTAAAATTTTTTTGTAATAATTTCGTGATCGTCAAACTAATTTCAATGTGTAAATACGGTTTAATTTAATGGCAATTTATCTTATATTGTTTTTATAAGTAAAAAATTTATTTACTCATAATTAAATTTAATTTTTTATTTTTGTAAAATAAAAAAATCAAACATCGAGTTAATAACAATTAACGAATATATAAAAAAATTATTATTAATTTATCAATATAAGGAAATAAATTATAAAAAAACATAATATATAACAGTTTTTTTTTAAATTAATACATAAATAAATTTTTTGCACTTATAAAAATAAATTTTATATTTATTAATAAAATATAATTAAATAATAATTAATATAATTAAATAATAATTAATATAATTAAATAATAATTAATATAATATATTAATATTTATTATTAAATAATTAAATAACTGATATTAAATATACATTTCTTAATTAATATAAAACATAAATATTCAATGATTAATATAAAATATATTTTATTTATAAAAAAAAAAAAAACAGAAAACCAATTGCAATTATATATATAAATTTTTTTGCACAACTAAATTTATACAAAACATATTATTAATTATTAATACGATTTATCAAAATATACAGGATATATTATAAATATATTTTTAATTAAAATAATTATTTAAATTTTATATTAATTTGCACTCGTTAATAATAAATAAATTAATAAAAAATGTATCGAGATAATTGGCAAAAAGATCAAAGCAACAAAAAACATGTTTTTAAAATCAGTTGTAGTTATTTTTTGTGGAATCTTAACTTTTATTTTATAACCAACTTAAATATTTTATTTTCTTCTTTTTCTCAACTAAAATTAATAAAAAATAACTTGCTTATTGTTTAATAATAAATTTATTTAAATTTAATTTACGAATTTAATTTATTCAATTGCTTTGTTTATTACGAAACAAAAACGATATTTCAAATGCATTTAACCAAAAAATAGAAAAAAAAAAAAAGAAATAAAAACCTAAAATTAAAAAAAAAAATTTTAATTAATCTTTTTCTAAATTTATTAAGTATTTAAATCTATAATGATAAACTTTATTTATATAAAATTTACATTATTTTCAGTGGTGTATCAATAGAACTTATCGATCATATTAATTTATAAATAAAGTAAAATAATAAACTAGTCTAATCAAATTTTTAAATTTTTTTACATTTCATTCAAACAAATATAACTCTTAAACTCAATTATAAAAATATTTTTTTATTTGTTGTTGATTGGTAAAGTTGTAATGATACTTATGAATTTGTGATTTATTACATAAAATAATTGATTAACTGATTAGTAAATTCTTTTAATCTATTATTAAGTATGTAAATCATAAATTTGCTGGAATATAAATTTATATTTAAAGTTTTCTTATAGATTTTTATTAATTAATTTTTTTTGTTGAAGGTTAATTTCCTTTTTAAATGTATCATCAGCTTTAAAGCACTCTTGATCAAATTTATAAATTATCATTAATTTTTTTTTGAACTCAAAAAAACTTCTGCTTTTAATATTAATTTTTTTTTTTTTGTAATTTCATATTGTAATTTGCTATTTATTATTTCTTTAATCAAAAAGAAAAGATTGTATATTAATATCAAATTAATGAAAAATTTCTCAAATCTTTAATCAAATTAATAATTATTATTTTTTTTTTTTTTCAATTTATTTAATTTAATATCATTTTTAATTAATTTTACTATTAATTAGTTAATTATTTTAAAAACTAATTAAAAGAATTTGTTAATAAAATTTGTAATTGAAAAATAAATATATATATATATATACATATATATTTTTCAAACAATTGTAATAATAATTATTTTATTTTTGTTTCCTTGATTTTGTCACATCAAGGAAAAATAATATTTACTCAAAATACTAATTAAAAAAAAAAAAACTATTAATTAATATAAAAATTTCTAATTTATAAAAGAAAAATAAGACACACAGAACTAAACAATAGACAAAAAAAAATGGTGACAAATGCAGTAAAAAAGTTAAAAAAAGGGATAAAATTTAATTTGTATAGTGGACGCAATTAAAAAATCTAAAAAAAAAAAGAAAATTAATAGCAAAAAAAAGAAAAACAAAAAGAAAATTATAAAATAAAATAAAGAATTAGATCTTAAGTTAAAATAAAATAAAAAAAAATGAAGTATATAAAAAATAAATCATTTATAATGTAATAATAAATAAAAATTAATATTAGAATAAAGCTGAAAAAAAAAGAATTATAGATAACATATATTAATTTATAAGTAAAGTAACATGTTAAAATAAAAGAAAAATTATGTGTTAATACTGAGCAAAGTAATTTAGAGAGATATTAATTATAATTAAAAAATAAAATGGAAGAGTAATTTTTAGGAAATAAAAAATGAAAAAAACAAGAAATGAAATAAACTAATTTTTTTGATCAAAAATTGGTTTAAACAAAAACTATTGTATTAAAAAAAAAAAAAAAAATAAAATAAAATAACAAAAATAGAAAAATTATACGAATTTTTTATTCATTTGTTTATCTTTCACTATCTTTGATTTAATAAATTCGAATCTTTTTTTTTTTTTTTTCATAAATTAAATTATTTTTTTTTTTTTTGTAAGGTGTACCATTATTTAACATATACTTTTTTTTTTGAATTATTATTTTAATGAAAATATTAAAACAAAAGAAAAAAATTTATTCGAATTTTGTAAATGATTTAAAATAAAAACATAAAACAAAAATTATTATACTATTTTTTCTTTTATTTGACTCTCAATTTCATTTGTTTTTTTTTTTATTATTTACACAGCATAATGTGCCATTTATGTAATTAATTACTTTAATTCTATATCAAATAATTAAATAAATTAATATAAAATAATAATTAAAATTAATAATTTTATTAAAATATTTTCAATATCTTTATAGATAATATAAAATAACTGAATGTTGCATATAAAATGGTTTTAAAGATTATCCTTAGAACCGATTTCTTGCTTAAGTATTGAAATTTTTAATATTGAAATTCAAAATTTAATTATATTTCTTTATTAATTATTTCGCTAATTAATTCAAATTTAATTTCTAAATAATAAATTGTATTTTGGGTTGACTTTTGACACAAATTTTTGGTTTTTTTTTTTGGTTTTTTATCTTTAGGCAAGGGATTTTAAGTCGTGTATGGTTTATATAAGTCTTATTATGAGTTTCGTACAAAGGCCGATTGAGTTTTGGAAGGAAATTATGGAATAGAATGGATTAAAAACAATTTATGCAATATTTTAAATTTATATTATCTTTCATTTCCTATAAAAATTTAAAAAAAATTTTAAAATCAAGAAAAATAAAAGAAAACCAAATGCAATTACAAAATATACAAAAAAAATTTTTAAAGAATAAACTTGGGTGATTTTAAGTTCAATTAAAACACTACAATAAACGCAATTTTTTAATTTTTAAATAAAATAAATATTATTGTAATATTATATAATATTCATTAATAATGGAATTTTATTAGTAATACTAAATAACTAATGAGAAAAAATGAATTCGATTTTAACAACAAAATAAAAAAAACTATTAAAAAAAAAATATGTATTTTAAAATTAAAAAATTTTTTAAATAGTTTTTTATAAAAATTATCAATTACAATTTATAAAAGTTTCATTTCGCTGAAGAAGGCTATTAAATTCGAATGTTAAACTTTAGCTCATTTTTATTGTGAACCAAAACTAAACAATTTGATTCAATAATATTTCATGGAAGATATTAGTGGTGCTTTATTAAATTATTTTCATATTTTATATTTTTGTTTCAAATGTCTCTTGATATGTTTAATGCAAAATATATAATATAAAATATGGAAAAAGATCTTGGCAATTTAAACATATTCAAAATATAGTTTACACAAATATGGAATATGATGTTTTGTAAATGTGAATGGAGAAGCACTATTATGTAGTAATGATTAATAATTCCTATGAATTCTTAATGATTAATTCCTATGAATGATTAAAAACTCATTACAGATTTATTAAAAATATATGCCATTGTACTATTCTAGAACATATCTTTTAAATACATATTTTATGTATAAGTATTGAGGTTTTTTTAAGTAGAAAATATAAAATTGTCTAATAATTTTTTTGAAAACATTGTTAAAATAATTAAAAAATGTTCATGTAATGTTGAATTATGATGTTAAATAAGCGTATTTCAAAACAGGTGCCATGTGAAAAATAATTGAAAGAGTATCGAATACGTGCTTTATTAAAGAAATCACATATATATAGAACACAATTTTTAATAATTAACAACAACAACTCTATCTAATAATTAAATTTAATGCTAGTTTTTCTTTTTTTTACTAAAATTATCTAAGAAAAAAAAAATGATTCGAATTTTTGACTTATTTTTATTTTAATTTTTGAAATATAGTTGTGAAAAGGAAACATAATAGTGGTATGGCTTTGCTTGATGGTTTTTATAGATTGCATTGCCATATCATCACTTACAACTATATTATCATTTCTGACCCCTCTATAAAAATTCAATTTTTTTTTGGAATTTAATTCAACATTTTAGTTTTCCAAAACTTTTACTTCTCACATTTTTAAATTTCGTTAAATTTGTCTCTTTAACTAAAATTTGATATCAATTAGTAATTTTTTTTTAAGTAAATATTTTATTTGTTTTTACTAATTTAATAACATTGTAATTTTAGAAAATTTGCAAAGGAAAAAATTCAATAAAATGAAATTAAAAAAATATATTATATATAAAAATTTATAAATAGATAAATCTAGAGTTTAGATGATAAAAAGAAAACTGAATGAAATTTAAAATTTAGTCATAACAGAAACTTAAAAAAAAAAAAAACAAAAAATTGAAAAAAAAATATAAAAAAAAAGTATTTTCGAAAAACTAAATAAATATTAAAAAAATAATATATATGTATAAAAATTGTCTAATTTTAATAAAAAATTTAAAATGAAAAACCATGCGACGTTGTAAAGATTTACTCATTAATGAACAAAAAAAGAACAAAAGAAAATATTATTTGAATTGAAAATAATATAAATGAAAGTGAAAATTTAAAACATTAATTAAAATCAATTTATAAGTGAAACAAAAATTTTTTTTTTTTTTGAAGATATTCTCAGGTAAATCCCCTCCATTATCAGTTCAAAGTTGTTTCATACACATAATATGTTTTAGCTTCAATTCAACTTATGACATTCGATTAGAAAATAATTTTACATCATTTGTAGACAAAAGTCTAAGATCACAGAAATTTGATTGAGACCTACAATACAATAAAAGCTCAATATGCATAATAAGGTAGATATAAAATAAAAATTTCAAAATAATGCAAACAAAAAATGAAGTAGGACTTAAGTATTATATAAATTGATACTATAATAAATTGAAATTAATATTTAAACTTAATTTAAATCCGAGTAGATTATTTTAAGTTGAAGCTAATTTAATTTTTTAATTTGTTTTATATTTTTGAAACTAAATTAATTAATAAAAGAACCATAAATCACCGATTTATTAACAATATGAAATTCTTTTTGTAAAAATCTTTTTGAAAATTCAAATCTAAAACCGTTTATTTTTAATTAGAAAATCTATTGCACTTAGTTAAAATAATAAGAAAATTGTAATCAAATGATTAATACTAAAACCCAAATAAAGCCTAATATATTAAATTGGATAAGGTAATAGATTGTTCATTCGTAGAACGAACAATTGAATATCTGAAGTATGTATTATGAAGATTATAATTCTTTTTGAAACAAAACAAATCAATTATGATAACTGGAACCAATTGTACATTTAAACCAGTTCCACAAAATTCGACTATTTTATATTAATTTCAAACATCGAATCGAATTACATAGTTTGAATTGAATTTTATGCAATTTGTACAGAAACATTTTATTATTAATATGATATTTTTCTCAAAATGTTTTAATTTTTATTCAAATCTCTCAATTTGACAATTTTATTATTATTTTTTGTTTCATTAATTTTATTTAATTTGTTTTGTTAAAAATATTATTATATAATTTAAATATAAACATATATACATTTATATTAATTAATTAATTTAAAATATATACATTTTATATTAATATTATTTTAATATTTTTTTTTTAGATTTTATATTAATTAAATTTTAACTTTTAAATTATATATATTAATAAGTTATATTAATATTTTATTATTTTTTTTTATGTAATAATTATTAATAATTATTTTTTTATACAAAAATAAAAAAAAAAAAAGAAATTAAAGTAAAGAATTATTATAAAATTAAAAAGCAAAAAAAAAAATATTCTGTAATGTAAGAAAAATCAAATAAATTAAATTTTTAACAATGTAATTGAATTTTTTCTAATCAAAACACAAACAAACAAAAAAAAAAAAAACTGAAAAAAATATGAAAAAAAAAAAAAACAAAAAAAGCTTATACTTTATATTTAAAAATTATAATTAAGTAATAAATAATAAAAATAAAAAGTATAAAAACCTATAATTTTAGTTTTTATTTTTCGTATTCAAATTACAATTAATTGTTTTTATGGTAGTTTTGTTCGAAAATTCACTGTAGAGCTCAGTATAGTCGATTGTACTCCACTTTATTCTTAACCCTTTCCTGACCAGAAAAAACTTTCTTTCCTTCCCTTTTCTATCCTTTTACAGTATTATTATTATTATTATTATACTCTTAACTTAAAATAGGTATAGGCCATAGGGATATATAAACTTTGGTACGGTGTTAGTAACACACGAAAAAGAGCAAGCTAGGTATGGAAAATTATATATTTTTTTGATCATTATCACTTCCTGAGTCGATTTAAAGTTGTCCGTCGTTCTTATGCCCGATAACTCAAAAAATAATGAAGATATTTTAAAAAAAATTATAAGTAACTATACTTTGACGCAGTACTGTCGAAAGTACTTCATGGGAGTATTTATCCTCTTTTCCTATCAATTATACTCCTTTAAACAAAATACTCCTTTGAAATATTTTCTGGAATAACTATTAAATATTTAAACAAAACAAACATCAAAATAATAATAAATTAATGGAGGCTATTGATTTACCAATCCTGAATCACTAGTATAATATTTAGCGAATAGTCTAGAAAAATTGTTTCCCAAACTAGAAATGAGGTTTTTTTATAATATCATCGTAAACCCTCGTTATTTAAGTTAAGTAAAATCTAATATTACTAACTACTAAGACATCTTCATATTTTATTCTTTAATCAATTTCTTTGATTGAATGAGTTTTTATTACAACTCACAAAGTCATAACTCGTATTTTTATAAAAAAAATAATTAGAATTATTAGAAAAAAATTTTTTAACTTTTGTTAATGTTCAAAATGGTTTGAAAAAAGTTTTTACGAACAAACTTTTGATCTTTTTTCAATTTTATCTGAAATTTCCCTAATTTTATTTCCCTTCCCTCATCCCTTTCAAAACTTAATTTCCCATAACACGGGAAATTTCCCTGCAGTTTTCATCACTGGGTACGCTACGAAAAATAAGCTTTAGTGATTCTAAATTCTCTCGTAGAAAATTGAATTTGCTATGGCAACTTGTCGTTTGAATTCATTTTTTTAAATAAGTTTTTGAGTTTTCCAAATTAGTAGTAGGTACCTAACAATTTTTTAATATTATTTTGAGAAAAAAGTATTTTAAGATTAATTTTAAATAAAAAATAGTAAGATATTTCATATCATTTCTTTAATATTTTGATTATGTCTAGTTCTTTCGTTATTTTACCCTTAAACATTTTAATATATGAATTACGAATATGCTACGAATGAATATTTCTTTTGTAGATTTTTGCACTTTTCGTAACGTTAAGTCGAAATTGAGAATCACTTTTTTGTAGATTATGTCCGACTTAGCCGTACGAGAGAATTTAGAATAGAGGTGAAATATTATTTAATGTTATTAAACAAATTAAGAATTATTAGTTTAATTATAATTTGTTTTTCCAAACTGAAATTAAATACCTACCGTATTTTAGTTTGAATATAAGAGTAAAAGACTAATTTTGCTACATGTTCGCTTAATCTTCATTGATTTTTTTAATTTTTTAATGTGTATTTTCTAAGATAAGTCTTCATCAATAACTAATCCTAAGTATTTCGTCGATTTTACTCTTTGTATTTGTTGTTGATTAATAGTAATTGATAGGTTACTCTTTTCTTTATTTTTTTGCCTAAATGTGATGAGATCAGTTTAAGAGACGTTAATCGTTAGTCTCTTATGGTCTAGCCACTCACCAACTTTATTTAAATCACAATTACTATTTTCTTCTAGTTGATTTCTTCTTTATATAAAATTATTGCATCATCCGCAAATATTGAATAATGTCCACTTAGCCCAATTTTATTAAAACTATTCACATAAGCTAAATAAAAAATAGGACAAAGAACTGTGCCTTGATGAATTTCAACTTCGAGATTTGTTTCCTCACTAATAAATTGATTAATTATAGTTTTGATTTTACGAAATTTTAAATAGGAATTGAATAGATTGGCTGCAACTACTAAATTTTGAATACCCATTTTACGAAGACTATTTAGTAGTATACCATTGTTTATCGTATCAAAAACTGTTTTTAAATCTAAAAGAATAGCGATTGCATAATTATTATTTTTATCCAATACTGTGTTTATGAAGTTCACAACTTCGAGTGCTGCTGATTCAGTACTGCTTCCATTTTAAAAACCAAATTGATGGTAATTTATTTATAACATTTAAAAATGAAAAATTAATATAGCTGTACATACTCCCATAATTCAAGAAATACTCCTTTATATTTACTCCTAGTTTGAAAATTTGAACGACAGCACTGCTTTAACGTTACTTTTTGTAACATGTTGCGATATATGCTTAAGTCACCTTAATTGGGGCTTTATTAAAATATTAATTTTTGTTCAACTTGAGGTCGTACGGACTAGCTTGTATAAAATTTTAAGTATTTAACTAAAATAACACTTAGTTTTTGTTTGAAATTTCAAAATAAAAGTTAATTTAGCTTGAATTGATTAAAAGAATATGTCATAACATTTATTTTTATTATGCGTTTTGTGTAATCAGATGTATCCTCAGAGAAGATGTAGATGACACTTTGCCAAAATTTGATCTGAACTATGACGCTCTGATTTCAAAAAGAAACTTTCAGACAAACAATTGTCAATTCATATGTAATTTTATAATATTTTTTTAATATGTAAAAGTTATAATGTCATTAAAAAATACCAAAAAAAATCATTTAAATACATTTGACGTTTAATTTTTTGACAACTCTGTGTGCGCGTTTTAAGTTGAAAAAGGAAATGCCCCACTTGAAAGGGAAAGTTAACATTGTATGTGGTAGGATATCGAAATATTAAAATATACACAATTACCTTCCTATCACAAAATTTTAAATGTTTTGATTTTATTTTTAAAATTTAAATTATTTTTGCAGCTGTCAAAGTTTTATAACTTAAGGCGGCTAATTTACATTAATAACGAAAAGGATTAAATTGCAATAAGTACGGCTACTCCTCTCTATGAATCTATAAGAGAAGAGGTTTGTAGCAAATTATGGACTATTAAGTTTGAACCGGCCAATTAATCCAACAACACGTGTTATGTTTCCTATTAAAAATGAGTAATATTAACAAAATAAAAGTGATTTCTTTTTTTTAAATTAATATTTTTTTATTTTTACTGTCATTTTTTTTTTTTTTTAATTTGGTTTTTATTTTTTGTTTTTAGAAATAAACAGTTCACTTTTTATAACTTTAAATTTATTTTTAATATATTTTTTCTTTTTTTATTTTTTTTTTTAATTTTTTTCACATATTTTTTTTTATACAATACTTACAATTTTTTAGTTTTTACTAATATTAATTACAAAAAAAACAAAAGAAAACCGAATTTTTAAAAATCGGAATTAATATTTATTTATTTATTCAAAGCGATTTTTTTATTTATTTAATTGTTAAAAAAAAAAAAAAAAATTATTAATTAAATTAATAATTTAATTTCGTTTATCAAATCTCTTTTTTAGTTTTGTTATAAATTTAATTTTTATTTTTTTTTTTCATAAAATATATTTAATATAAAACATTTTAATTTTTTTTTTTTGGTTTTTTTCATTTTTTGATTAATTAAAATTAATTATTTATCAACTATCAACAGTATATATATATATATTTTTTTTTATTTATATGTATTTATATTATTTTTTTTTTTAATTTTTCTCTTTCTTATCAATTTTTTTTTTTTAATTTTATATTGATAATTAAAATTATCAATATAAAATTAATAATTATATTTTTGTTAATTAATTCCCATTAACTACATAAGATTTTGTTTTTATTATTAATACATTATTTATTATATAATTTATATTTATATAAATTTTTTTTTTTATTGTATATTCTAACAATATATATTTCTATAATACATTTATTTATTTATTTTTTTTATAAATAACTATTAAATATATAGTAAACATTTTATTATAGTTTAAATTTACAAAAATTCTTTATTAAACATATAGAAATATATATACTAATATATTTTATACATAGTTTTTATTTATATTTATTTACTATACAATAACATCTATAAAATTTATTAATATTTATTAATAATATCTATTAATAATATTAATTTTACTAAATTAGAATATTTAAAATTAGTTTTAAAAATAAAAATAAAAAAACAAATACTATTTTTTACATTAAGTTTACATTACCAACATTATACCCTTTAATATTTAATTATTATAATTTATTAATTTTTTTTAAAATTAATTATTTTAATTTATTTAGGTATTTATTTTCTTATATTAATTTTTTCATATAAAATTAGTCTTACAATATGTTTTATTTTTTTTTTATTAGTTAAAAATTGTACATTTCATTTTGAAAATAGATGTTGTTTTTTTTTTTATAATTACTATATTAATTTATTTTTAAAAATTATATTAATTAATATAATTTTTTTTTTTTTTTTTTGATATTAATAGGAGTGGCTCCTTTCTCCTATTTTTTCGTTTTTGATGTTAGTTTTTTAATTAATTATTTAAATATGCATCGTTTTTGTTTTTGATTTTCTTAAAAAAAAAAATTTTTATTTTAAAATTTATATTAATAATAATTTTATTAAATCAATATTAATAATTATTTAATATTAATATATATTAATAACTATTATTAGTAATAAATATTAATTTAAAATCATAAAAAAATAATTTAAAATATACATATGTAAAAAGTGTTTAAAAAGGGAATAATTTGAATGGAAAAATATAATTGTTTAATATAATTAATAAATATATAAATAATTAATAAATTTTAATTAAATAATAAAAGTATATATTAAATTATAAAAGTAATATTATAAGTTACTAGAGTATTTATTAAACTAATTATTAATAATAAAAAAGCAAAAAAAAATTATTAATTAATGAATAAAATTTAAAAAAAGTATAAAAAAAAATTTTAATTAATTATATTTATAAAAAATTATTTATTATATTAATTTTTTTTTAATTTTAAATATTTACTAAAATTTATTTTCATTTTATTTTAATATTATTTGTTATACCTTTTAATGTTTTTTTTTTGTATTAAAAAGTATATAACTATTTATTTCTTTAATAATAATTAAATTAATTGAAAAATTAAAGTTATGAATAATTTATTAATGAAATTTTTAATATTTAGTTAATAAAAAAAAAAAATCTCGTTTTTTAATGAAAATTTTTTTAGAAATGATTGGTGTTTTATTTTATTTTTGATATAAATTTTTTTTTTTTTATAATTTTAATATGTACTAATAACTTATAAATTCATTAATATTAAATAATAAAAATTTTTATTAATTATCATATATTACTAATTTACATTTAATTATACTTATTATTTACACAATAAATTATTTAATTTCCTAAATTAATATTTTATTTAAATTTACAATAATTTATTTAAAAAAAAAAGAATATCTATTTGAAAAATAATTGAAATTTTACGTTTTTATTTCAATTATTATTGATTTAAAATGAAATGCAGAATTTTACACTTTATAAATTTTAATCAATTACAATTATTTTTTTCTAGTATTTAAATTCAAATTTTGGATTTTTTTTTTTTTTAAATATTAATTAAGTTTGATTTCTCCTATATTTTGATGTAAATTACATAATTTACAAAATTACAAGTTTACAATAGTAATGGTTTTTTTTTTATATACTAAAATTTTTATATTATACTAGAATTTTTTTTTATTTATTTATTTTAAATAAATAATAACAGCTCTTTAGTTTTTTTTTTTAATTTTAAGTTTATATTAATTATAATTATTTGTGATTTTTATTTTAAATTTTATTCAATTTTAATTACAAAAAGATTTGTCAAATTTTATAACTATTATGGTTTTGTTTTTTGTATATTAGTTGTCGGTTTTTTTTTTTGAATTTTTTCAAATTACAATTCTTGATAGTTTTGTTAAATAAATAGTTAATTAAAATTAAATTAATTAATTTTATAAATTTAGTATGTATATGTATATAAAATATAGATTCAGATGGACTTATATTTAATATTTAGGTTTTAAAACAATTTTTATTTATTTTAAAGTGTAAAATCAATTCAAAAATAATTTGCTAATATCTTCTAAAAAAATTGTTGTGTTTATTAAAGAACCAACCGCTATTGCAAGAAAAGCGTAATAAGAAATTTCTTACATACCTAATAAAATTGAAAATCTAAGAAGTTTCTACATGTCATAAGGTCTAGTACTATCTTATGTATAAAGTGTATGTATAATTTATTAAGATCAATTCGAATTATACGAATATAATATGACCCCCTGTTCCAACATGTACCTATGGTATAGATAGGCTGATTAGCCTAACAGTTAAACAGTTAGCGCTTAAAAAAAAAAATAATAACTTTTATCAAAGCAATATAACGTTTCATAATTATAAGATTATATCTATTATCTAACGACTAATGGTATTTATTTAAGGTATGGTAATTCATTATTGTATTAATAAAGAAGATTTTTGAAAGATTTCAATACATACACATTAAAATTTTATTATCTATCAATTAGACGTTAATTTTTCTTCAGTTTGAATTTTTCAGTTTGTCATCAATAAAAGGAAAAAATTTAAAAATTTATAGAAATACAAATAATAAAAAAAATTTTTTTGAAATTTGGAATTAGAAAAAATCCACAAAATATAAGTGTAATTAAATGGACTTTAAAGTTTCTTTGCATTCTTCTGGTGTCAGAAAGTTTTCTATGGCAAAGTTGTAGATTTTTTTTTGGTTTATGAAATATTCAAAAAAAAACCTTGAAAATTGCCCTGGAGAAGTGCTTCTATTTCTCCAAAAACTTATTAATTCACAATATTAACATCAAAAACTTATATGTGAAGTTTAAAACATTTCACTGAACCGTTTAGACTTTCAATTTGTGCACAGACAGACCTCGGAGTAATGCACTTTTACAAAAATCTCAGATTCCGTGTTATTAAAAGTCAATCCATAAATATTAATTATTCTTAGTTAAATAACAAATGAAGTTGTTAAAAAAGTATTTTTTATGTATTAATTAAAGGATTGAAGAATTTAAAGAATCCTTGAAAAATTCAATTAAAGTATTTTCTCTACATACTATGTTATACATTGTATGATGTGTTATACTTTATGTAATTCATTTGTCTTTCAATGAAATATGGAATTATTGTAACATACATGGTAGTGACAATATATTAAATTTTACCTCAGATTCATTTTTTATATCATGTAATATTTTTAAAAATATAAATAAAATGTATATGTAAAAAATAATTGAAGCGTATTCAGATTTCTATAGACAACTGTTTTTTATTGTATTTAAAGTTTCATCATTCCCATAATAATGTTTTTATTGTTTGTATTTTAAATATTACATGAATATTATAATAAATGTATTTTTTTTTTTGTTTTTGTTTTTTTTTTTTAGATTTATCTCGCGTCATTCTATATATAATATTTTAGATCAAATTATATTTTATAGAATACTTTTATAGCGTACTGGTGTATTTTAAATAATGCTATTGCATACTTTTATTCTATTTTTTAAGTTATACCTATACATGGGTGTTAAATATTATTTTGTAAATGCTTTACATTTTATTCTAAACAGGCTTTTATACTTAATATAAACGTAGGTATAAATGTATCTACAAGATTTTTTTTTAACATAAGATTCATTCCTTCAATCACCAAATATAAAGAAAATTTTATTATAATGTTATTATTATGTTTTGATTTGATTTTTTTTTGTTTTTTATTTTTTTACACGTATTATTTACACGCTTATTATTTTTCACCTTTTTACATACTTTTAGGCGGCTTTAAACATATTGTTATAATGGTATGTAAGAATATTAAAGTTGTGGATTTTTATTTTTTTTTTAATACGATTTGTACATCAATAATATTTATTTATATACATGTGTATTAGTGTCAGCCATGTGTAATACGCTTATAAATGTATATACTTAGATATTTAGTAGAGTTTTGGATATTATTTAGGCGACAGTAGAGTATATGTTTAAATATATTTAAAGTAGCCTAAAAGTATGTAAACAAGTGAATGGAAAGAATTATTGCGTTTATTTAATATTTAAATGATAAAGTGATTTCCAATTTTAGAAAATTTAAGGTCTTCCCTTTTAATAGTGCCAGTGTTTTTGACAGGCAGGAAGAAAATTTCAGTGAGGCAGTAAGAAAACTTCATTATTACATAGAAAATTTCTTCGATTATATTATGAGACTTCGCTACTTTCTTTAAGGAGCACATAAAATGGCCTTTAGAGTTGTATCTTCTGTTTGAAAGAAGACTACCAGCTTTAGCATATTTATTTAATTTAACTTTATTTTTAGTTAATTGAAGGAGGTGGAAAGTATCTATTCTTCTTTCAAACCTTATATTCTTTAGGACATTACATGTCATTTTGGTGCAAATGTAAAATGAATATTGTGAACACAGTGTTATACTAAAAGTTTCATCTTATTATCATCAGACCTGCCAAGTAATGATTAAAATGGTACTTAAATACTGTATTGAGAACTATTAGTAAAACTAAAAAATCTATCATTAAAAATGTAATTGCTTAATTTTTTCAAATATACTTGTAATTCTTATGATAATTTAGTATATTTTTTGTATTTAATTATTTTAAAGTAATTAAAAATCAAAAATAATTTCAAAAGTAATTTTAATATCAAAAATAGTTAGTAATCTCAGTATCGAAAGTAATTACAAAAGTAATTAATATCCAAATTTAATTACATTCTTGGAATTATCAAGTAAAAATTTAACTCTTTTTACTGGTAATTGGATTTTCGAAGTACCATTACAAAAGTAATTACAAAAGTAATTAAAATTCAAATTTATTTACTTTTTAGGAATTATCAAGTAAAAACTTATTGCATTTTACTTGTAATTGAATTCTGGAAGTACCATTACAGCATGTTTTTTAAAGCTAATTAGCAAGTAATGATTACGAAGTAATGATACTTGTAATTGTACTGATACTTGAATTTTAAATTGTCTGAATTTATAGCTGATATAATCAAGTGAAACCCAATTCGTTTTCAACATCTTTGGAAGACTTTGGTCAGGTGCAACCCTTTTAAGGATTATTACATTTTGTTTGTAGTTGACAATATTTTATAAAATTAATTTAAAAGTACTAACATTAGTACTTACATAAAAGTACTTGTAAAATTTATTGGAAAGTATTGGAAAGTCAAATCAATATGATAATTGTAATATATTTTAAAATGAAGGTAAGTAAGATAACAGTTATTTAAATAACTGTGAAATATTTATTAGTGTTTTTATTAAAAAAAAAGTAATTTATTAAAATTTTGTTGCTTAACTTATGTCTAATACTATTAATATTTTGAAAAATATTAAAAATTATAATATATGAAAAGTTGGAAAATGACAAAAGATAAAAAACAATCTTTATGACATGATATAGCGTTAAATAGAAACATGTTTTAGATTGAAAATATTAAATTGTATTAAAAATAAAATAATATTTATTGGATAGATATACTTATACAAATTTTGAGTTTAGATATGTCAAAAAGAAATTCTTAAAATTGATTGACGACATGATAATAACAAGTTATACAAAAAAAAAAATATTATTTAAATGTTGTAAAAATATAAATTTATTTTGTTTTTAATTCTTTTTTCACTTCATTCTTTTGGTTTTATTGGTTTTTATAAAATCCCTTTATGTAGAATTTAGAATATCATGCCGCTTTAATAGTTTTGATTATAGAAATTAATTCCATAGAGAGTTTATTAAATGAAAATTTAAATACCTATACTTATTTAAATACAAAAGTTAGGAGATAATACTAAGAAGAGTTGTAAGTTTGTAGTTTACTTATAGGCTAATAACTTTTGCAAAATATTATCATTAAAAAAAATATACACACCCAATTTAACAGGTGTATGATCAACACAAAGAGTTCCCTAAGACAAAACTTAAACCAACTTTAAAAAAAACTTCTTTCATAATCTTAAATACAGATAATATAGTTCTATTTTAAATAACGAATCACTGGAGATGGATTTCCTTACACATATGTAGCTTTAGTTGGGAGGGGTAGAAAAATCTGAATGTGAATTATCCAGAAAAATACCTTAGAAGATTCATTTTGAATTTTTGCAATTTGTAGTTTTAAACGAGTTTTAAGCCGTCTTGAAGTTTCTACAGTGTAGAAGTAAGCATTTACAGTTAATCGAGTGTTGCGTCGGAAAGTTGTTTAAGAGCAAGCATAATTGATTTTAGTTCTATTATAAGTGAATGTGAATACCTATAATGACTCAATAAAACATATAAATCACTCCAAAATTTTGAAGAGAGTTAAGTAGAGTAAGTGGTACTTGTTCGATAGGGTCGCCTATTGGGAATTTTGTCGTAGTAACTAACTCTTTTTCGAAATAATAAGATCACACTGAATTAACAGTGATTCTTCAAAGACCCGCAGTGAATTGGCATTGTGGAAAAAGCTTTATATTGATTTACAAGTAATACTATTTATTTAGTTTATATCTTATATTTTACTTGATGGTTACCATGAAGATTTTGTAAAGGAAAATTTATGCTATTCTACCCTTCCTACAATTTATTTTAATGGATTTTGTAAATATACATATGCAAATTTTAATTAAAACAAATACAATTATGTGAAATTTTTTTTTTTCAATTCTAGAGAATTGTAAATTTGGGGGAAGTAGGCTCCTTATCTTTGTGATGGAAAACAAGTTTAAAAGTACTTCTGTCTCCTTCTTTTAAATCCAATAATTTCTTAAATCTGTTCCAATATCTTACATTATTAAAAATATATTTATTTTTAATTTAAGGATATTGAATTTTCTGCATTAAATTATAATACATGATATTTTACATATACATATTATAACATTTGTATACAGTGTGTACAAAGACATATATATATGTATATTATATAAACACAAAAAATCATTTCCATAAATTTAAATTTACTTTGAGGTTGAGGTAAAAACAAAAGGGAAAAGGACACAAAAAAATCAAAAAATAACATAAGAATTATACTCGTATTATGAGTGTTTAAAAAGAATATTCATAAGGATTTGATCCTTTTTCTTTTTTTGTATTGTCACTTTTCATAATTTTTTTTTTTCATTTAAAATTTTTTGCACGAATTTTCAATTTAATATATATTGAGCTGTTAAATCAGTATACTAACACCATTGACACCACAAAATTTGTATCTACATGTATATATATATATATATAGAGATATATATATAAATATATAGTGTAGTATTTTACAAAGAAAATTTTCAATTCTCAATAATTTCAAGGATATAAAGAGGAGTAAAACAAAATCATGCATCATTAAAAAAAAACAAAAACCTCAATCTTTCAGAATATTTTGTTTCTTGTTTCTGATTTTTGTGTTTTTTTTTTTTTCTCATTTTAAATCCAATATTAATCCAGGTTTTCTTCTATTCTTTACATATATAAAAAGTATCTTACGGATAGAAAATACTTGATCTTCTTTATACTCTAAAATTCAAAAATTACTTTAGTACTCGTATATGCGATGTGTATATATATGGTTTTTGTGAATTACTTTGTTTGAATTTCACTTAATATCCTTTTTACTGCACCTTTTACCTCCCCTCTCCCTCCTACTGTATGTACAGCTATGTGCAAAATAATTGTAGTGTCCTTAAAAAAAAAATAAGTTTCATTTTTGATTTTTAAAATCACAATTGTAAAATGGTATATTTTACTCTGTATAATTTTTATATGTAGGGATGTGGTGGTGTTAATATATGTTTATTTTATATTTTATATAAAAAAGGATTCCCGTTAATGAAATGAAAATTTTCTTTTTAATTTTTTTTTTTTTTTTTACTTCAATAAATAAAATTGAAAATAAATCAAAAGTATGTCGTGTAATGTAACATAATAGGTACAGGTTAAAATTACTTTAAAAGCATTTTATTATTGTACAGCATCCAGCACAAAGGGGAAAGGGATTGTGGAGTAGTAGGATGAGAGTACTATTCATTAATTTTGTAAATAAACTAAAGTAGTTTTCATAAATCCAGAATGAATGGAAAGAGCTATTCCAAACAATTTTTTTTTTTTTATTTAGAATGCGTTTTGTGGTTATTTGTGTGTTATTTGTCTATTCATAAAGACTTTTAAATGTTTAAAGGATGCCTTCCCTGATATTTTCAATACAACAATTAAATATAGATAAAATAGGTGTATAACGGTGTTTTTAAGGTGATAGGTGCTTTTAATTTTGTATAGATTTGATTTTCATTCCAAAGAAAGGTTTAAATTTTAATGGGCTTCCCATCAAGTTTTAATAAACTTTATATATAGCTTACAATAACTTTAAATTCCCATTTAAATGTATTTGTAAAACATATCAATATTTTATGAAAAAAAGCTTTAATTTGTTGTGTCGATACTCGATACTCGATTCATATTTTAATTTTTTTTAACGTTTTTTTTTAGAAAAAGTGCCCATTTTTACCAGTTTTCGTTTTAATTTTTTTCTATGTAATCTTTATCCAAATATACCGAATTTTATATTAAAATAAATTTTTGAAATTTATTTACATTTTATTATAATTTCAGCTTTCGAATCAAAATTTTAACCTAATATTTAACAAATTCACTTTTAAGCTTTTAGAGTTGATTTTTGAGGTACGTATTTGAAAAAAAATTCCAAAAAATCTAATTTAAAAGCCACTATTAAACGAAAATCTAAAATAATGCTATTTTTTGAGTTATAAGGTCTTAAACCTGGTTTCTATGGAAAGCTTTCATAAAACTAAGGGTAAATTTTTTCCAAAAGTGTGTCTTTTATAATGCTATTGCGCTCCTTGCAACTTTACTTTAAGTACTAGCTTAGTATCAAGTTTTGGAAAAAATGATGTGGTCACTCAAATAAAAAAAATTTTAGTTTGAAATGTTGGCTACTCTAGTTTTAAAATTTCAAATATAAAATGTCAAATGTGAAATGTCAAGTATAGAATTAACAATTTATGGAAGGTTTTGTTTACTAAGAAAGTAAAATTTTTAATATATTTATATATAATTATATTTTATTATCAAAAACTATGTCTGCGCCATCTGTTCTAATTAAATGAAAATTTTTTCCTACAGATCACAGACTCAAATATATATTTGGATTATGTTGTTCTTATTGATTTACGTATTATAAATCAAATTTTCATCCTAAACCGAGTAAAAAAAAACCCAGCTATTGTGCGCCGCGATATAAAATTTATAATTACTTTAATTAATTGGATCGTCTCATAAATTATTTCCACAACTGTTCTGAAAAACAAATTTAAATTTAAGAGAAACTATACCATAGGTATTTTAAAAAATACAGAAAAAAATTATTACATGATTCAAATACCTACGTTACAAATTTAAAAAAAAAAAAAAAAAAAAAATCTGAATCATTTTTTCTTTTTGTTATTGTTGTTTTTGTTTTTTCTTGTTCTGGATGCTTAATTCCGTTACATTGATTTTTGATAAAGATGTCTTCAATTACAAAAGAAAAATTTTTCCACACTTTATAATACACAATATTATAATATATATATATGTATGAATGTACATATTGTACATAATTTTGCATACCTATACAGTACTCATATATATTATAAATATTGTGTTCTAATTTCATTGTCTGACAATATGTAAGAAAAAGAGTACCTGTACCTACTTGAAATTTACAAAAAGGAAAGTCTCGATATTCTGGGGCTCTGGTGTTAATATGAATTTTCAGGTACAAAAAAAAACCTACACATAAATTGAGAAGCATTCAAAAAATTTCCCCGCATATAAACACGTATTCATTGAAAATAAAAAAGAAAAACAGAAAAAAAAATAATAACAAGAATTAAAGTGAAAATATTAAA
The DNA here is from genome assembly GCA_963082915.1 of Dolichopus griseipennis. Taxonomy (NCBI): domain Eukaryota; kingdom Metazoa; phylum Arthropoda; class Insecta; order Diptera; family Dolichopodidae; genus Dolichopus; species Dolichopus griseipennis. The sequence continues at coordinate 120,882,030 of OY720442.1, read as the reverse complement.
ATTGAATTTATCATATCAGTTAGGGGTGAGTACAAAATAAGATAACTGCAAAGAATGGGTGCAAAAAAAAAAAAATTCATTACAAAAAAAAAAAAAATAAGGTCGAATGGAAATTTTCAAAAAGAAAAATTTTTTTTTCTTTTCAAATGAATTAAAGTAGAAAGAAATTGAAGAAAAATGAAAATTTTACTGTTGTGTTATTTTATTTTTTTGCACTTGTATTGATTTTAAAGGAATGAGAATTGATTTTTTGTATTTTATTTTATTATATTTTTGTTTTTGGTTTTTCTTTTGGTTTTTCTTTTGATTAGGGATTACTTCACGGAATTTTGAATTTTGGATGTGTAAAAGAATCATTGAATCATTCAAAATGTGAATGTAAGTGCTTTAAGATTCGAATATTGATGAAAAAGAAGAAAAATTAGATATTTTTTTTTTTTGTGACATAAATATATGTATATTTAAAAATTTTCCTTGCATATTCAATGAATTTTTCAATAAAAATTGTTTTTTTTTTTTTTCAGGAAAACTATTATTATAACATGAATGAGTTTGTAAAAGTGGTTTACACTTTACATTTTATTATGTTTAAAAGATTTAATATATACTTTTAGTTTATATTTTATTATGTATATTAATATATATATTCTTATATTAATATATGTATATATATATTCTACTTTTTTTTTATAGAAAATAGACAATAGTTTTTCAATAAGTTTTTCAATTTCTGAGATTATAATTACTTTATATGATGATAAAAAAGTTCAACCTAAAAGTATGCAATTTTTTTTGAAAATAACAAAATGGAGTGGAAAATTTTATAATGATGCAGGTTTTTCTTACAATAATCCTGGCAGCAAATAAAAAACTCTTTTGCAATCAAAATATTAGCAATAAAGTTTAAATAATGTGCTTCCACTAATAATGTGCTAAACATTAATGAGGCCAAATTTTGTCTATAGTTCAACGTTAGAGCAAACATAATGGAAAAAATACTTCAAATTCGAAAGAATAAGTGCATTTGCATTCATAAATATAGAAAGTCTGAGTTCGAATACAAACATTTTTATTTTAATAAATATTTGTACAAGTAATTAAAAATCATTAGAATAGATAATTTTATGATAATATTAATCAGAAGTCATTATGAAAGAGCACTCAAAGTCAAAATTATATCTTTATAATATAATAGACGGGCTACATGCAAAAAAATCGAATATATTCCAAGCAATATTAATGAAAAAAATCTAAAATATATACTGAGGTCCACAGCGGGCTCAGATAATTTTTTAAAAAGTGATAACTGGTAGTTGGAAAACAACTTTAATTAGCACTAATTACTTACATAAATTAATTTAATTAAGTATTTTAAATAAGTATTTTATGTTAAACTGAATCAGTTTAAGTTTTTATTTTTTAAAAAATTCCCAAACTATTTGGTTTTTTAATATTCTAAAATTTTTTAAGCAAAATTAAATATCATCAAATATAATAAGTACTTATTTTTTATATCAAAATAATATACTAAATTTATACTAAATATGCCATTACGTTTGTGATGCAGAGAAGTGTAGACCTATGGGAAATGGGTGGTAGATATAAACTTAAAGGTATGAATTCGATCAGAATTGAAAAGTAAACCGATCTAGCTATGAATACCCGTCTGTCAGCACGATAACTTAAAAAAATAAAGGAGTTAGGATTTTGAAATTGTCACAAATTTGCTTTTATGCAATAGCCGTCATCCCTATTGAAATCCAATCAAATTCCTCTACGAGTTCGAGTAGGTGCTATACAACTTATTTTTTATATGAAAATAACTCTAAACAAGATGAAGCTCGATATTCGCAATTTTGGGGTAGTTTTTTTTCATGGCTAAAGTTTGTTTAAAATTTAATTGGAGTAGTACAGTAAATTTGAGTAGTTGTCATACAACTTCTGTTCGAAGAGCCGTCTTTCAATATATATTTTCTTTTGTACATAACTGAAAGCCTAATAAGTAGTGTATTTAATATTTTATTAATAGTAATTAACCGGTTGATATAGTCATTCAGTTCATACGAGTATCCCAAAGTTCACACAGTCTACACTATTCCTCGTTTGATCATAAAATAGATTCAATTAAAATTTTTTTTTTTGATTTAAAATAACCTTATAACCCTAATTGCAAAAAATGTAAGATAATAATTTAATTATTAAAATTTTAAAAAAAAAAACTCATTAACGCCTGTACACTGTTTCCTAAATTAAATTAAATATAAATTTAAATGAAATATAAATGAAATATACATTTTTTAAATTATATTAATAAATTCAGTATATGAATATTAGAGTTAAATATAAAAGGGAAAAAACCATAGTGAGATAAAAAAATGAAGCATGCATTTCCTTTCTAATGTTGGCAGAATTGTATCCAATTAAATAAAATAACTGAATACTAATAAATTAATTAATAATTTAAATATAAATGCAATATTAAATATAACTTTAAAATTAAATAAATTTTTAAAACAAAAAAAAGTTCATATAAAATTCAATGCAGTAATATTATTAATAATTTCTAAATTTTATAACATATACATACTATAATTTATATTATAATTTAATATAAAATAATAATAAAATTTAATTTAATTCAATTATATTGATATATTTATTACATAAAATATAAATAATTCCTCTGTTTTATTTTATTTTTATATTTCGGTGGCAATTTTTGTTTTTTAAACTCTTTTTAAAAAATTATAAAAAATACAATTTTATTCCATTTAATTTAATTCAAAGTTATTTAATTATTCTATAAGTTAAAAATATCAAAAAAAAAAAAAAATAAATTTAAAAATTTCCATTTGAATTGTAATAAAATTTATTGAAAAACAAAAAAAAAAATTGGTTGATTATTTTTAAATTAAAAATTCATTTCTCAATAAACATTATTAAAAAAAAAATTTAATTCAATTAAAATAAATTTTGATGAATTAAAATTTTTTTAATTGAATTAAAATAAAATGAAATAAAATTAAATCCAAATAATATTATATCCACAAATTAAATTTTATTTTGCATGAAATTATTAAATAATAAAGAATTAATTTAATTGAATTAATTTAATATATATATTAAAATATAATTGAATTATAAAAAATAAATATAAGTAAATAAGTTAGAATTTATTTTCACTTTTTAATATCTATGGAAGTATGAAGTAAATGTATTTTAATATTATTTAATATACCTATAATTTATTTATAAATTTAATTTCAATTTTTTTTTTATTGTTTATTGTTGTTTTTTTTTTATATGAAAAATATACATTTACACAAATTATTAATATATACATATATATTTTATTTTATTATTCAATTATTAGATTTGATTTTGTTTTTTTTTTTTGGTTTTTTTACTAATAAAAAATTTACTAAATCCGATATTAATGTTATTAATAATATTTTTTATGTTTTAATTTTTGTTTTCTTTTTTCACAATATTACATAATATACGGATATATATATTATTCAGTAATATTTTTTTATTTTTGTTTTTTTGTACATATATACATTAAATTATTTTTTAATTAAATTAAATTTTTTTTTTTAAATTTAAATTTCATTATAAAAAAAAATTTTAAATAAAAAATACAAAATTTCATACAAAAAAAGAACTCATGTAATACGTATGCATTTAAATTGTACAGGGTGTATAATTGTGTAAATGTTCATTTTATATATATAGAACATTTTTATATACCTAGAAATTTTTTTTTAAAATAAAATTTAGTTAAACTTTGCACATATATTAAAAACGGGTTGGAGGTCTGAAATTCTGCTTTTAGAAAATCTGATTTCAGAAAATCTTGTTTTTAGAAAATCTTGTTTGTAGAAAATCTCGTTTTTAACAAATCTCGTTTTTAGAAAATCTGGTTTCAGAAAAATTGTTTTTAGAAAATCTCGTTTTTGAAAATCTCTGTTTTAAAAAATCTCGTTTTTAGAAATTGTGTTTTTAGAAAATCTTGGTTTCAAAAAAACATGTTTTTAGAAAATCTCTGTTTTAAAAAATCTCGTTTTTAGAAATTGTTGTTTTTCGAAAATCTTGGTTTCAAAAAAACTTGTTTTTAAAAAATCTCGTTTTTGAAAATCTTTTTTTAGAAAATCTCGTTTTAAAAAATCACGTTGTTAGAAAATTTCTTTTAGAAAATCTGTATTTTTCTTGTATTCTGTTAAAGGCTATAAATTTTTTATTTAATCTAAAATCCTTAAAAATTAGATTTTAAAATAAAAAACGAGATTTTTCAATAAAAAACGAGATTTTCTAAAACAACGATTTTGGAAAAACAAAATTTTAAAATCAAGATTTTCTAAAAACGTGATTTTTTAAAACAGAGATTTTTTAAAACAGAGATTTTTATAACAAGATTTTCTTAAAACAAAATTTTTTAAAATCAGATTTTCTTAAATCGAGATTTTCTAAAAATGAGATTTTAAAAAAGAGAATTTTTAAAAACGAGATCGTTTTAAAACGAAATTTTTAAAAACGAGATTTCCTGAAAACAAGATTTCCTAAAACCAGATTTACTGAGAACTGGATTATATACTGGAGTATATATATTTCAAAAAAATATTAACTGAACTCAGATTATGGAACGCTCCCATTAAAAACATATATATGAAATTTGATAAAAAAGTTAGGTCGTTGTAGACTTTAAAGAATAACTTACAGTTGATATTAAAATTAGTTAAAATAAAAAGAAATGGGTATTAATTTATGGTTATAAAACTAGAATTCATCTCAACAAAGTAAAATATATGCCCATCTTCTATACTCTATATAATGAACTTTAATAAATTATACACCCTGTCCGTTATAAAATGCATGTAAATTAATTTTATTTTTTTTTCCTAAATTTGTTAAATTTTTTTTTATATTAAATGTTTTTTTTTTTTTTATTATTTTTAATTACATTTTTCCACTACGATAATGATTTGGACGATGACCACCAAATAATATTCGTTTAAATGCTGAACGAAATTCAGGACTAAATATTGTATATATAACGGGATTTAATGTTGAATTAAAATAACCTAACCATAAAAAGAATGATGCAATTGTATCATTGATATGAAGATCACATAATGGTAATAATAATGCCATTAAAAAAAATGGTAACCAACAGACAACAAATGCACCGGTTATAATGGCTAGTGTTTTAGCAGCTTTACGTTCACGTTTTGCTTCTAAAGTTTCTTTACGTCTACTTACTTGTTCTGATGCTGTTAATTTATGATTTTGTTTATTATGTGGTGTTGGTGTTACTTGATTATGTTGCTGTTGTTGTTGTTGTAAATTATGTTGTATTGGTGTTTGATGTTGTGGTAATGTTATTGTTAATGTTGTTACAGATGATTGTGATTGTGATTGTGGTGGTATTATAATGTTATCATTATGTGATACTGTTATCGTTGATGGTAATATTTGATTATTTTCTGAATCATTTATTGTTGAATTAATTATTTTTGTTGTTGCTGTTGGTAATGTTGCTGATGATGTTGTTATTGTTGATGATAATAATGATGATGTTGTTGTTGTTAATGTTTCTGTTATTGTATTTGTTGTTGTACTAATTTTATTTGTCATATTATTTGAATTTGTTTGTGTTATTTGATTAAGATTTCCATGTAAATTTTGATTTTCATTACTAATACTATCATTATTTGATTTATTTTCTACTATATGAGAAACTGTAGTTATTTGACTAGTTGATGAAATTGGTATCTGAAATTAAAAAAAAAAAATGGTAAAAATTTATTCAATATTTAATTATAATAAAAATTTTTAAATTTATATTACTTTACTTGTTGAATAAATATTTTATATATGGAATATTTAATACTAAAATTTCACATTATATTGTATAAAAAATTTACAGAATGTATCAAAAATGTATAATCATATTTCTTTAGGCTTTTTTATAGGTAGAGTTAATATATCTGGGAAAATTTTTTAAATGATTTGAACTTATTTCCAAAAACTTTAAATTTTCATAATCATAATTATAATTTCTTATAATTAGAAGGAATACATTTTTTAAAAAAAACTGATAAATTAAATCAGTTGATGCCATTGATGTAATTAATGTATTTTACTCCTTTACATATAAAGGATTTTGTGAATTGAAAGAAATTTTAGAAGTTGCTTGTGTTAAATGCTTAGTCTAGTCCCAATTAGGAGTTCTATACAGAATGAACAAAGGATGAAACAATTTCTACTTTGGTTTTGATGGGTGCAGTGTCAGAAGTTCTGTTGCGAAAAGTCTGAATGGGACTTTTGACCTACCTCTGTAATTTGCAAGTTATATGAGACTTTTTCACTATAAGACAAAAGTCTAAAAAACAAAAAATCAAAACTCACATCAGATTTCTGTCTCTTTGAAGTGTGGCAAAAGTCCCATCAAACTTTTGAAATAATGTACGTAAAAGGTACATAAAAATATAATTTTGGCAGTTTTTTGAGAACTCATTAGGTTACGAAATCAGAGTTCTCCTTTTTTTCCAGAAAATGCATATACCCCTTTATATAATATAAGTTTTCTGGATAAAGTTTTTTTGGTAAACCCTAATTTGATCAACTTTGATGATCAATTACGAAATAAACTTAGGTTTTCCTTTTTTTCAGAATATTTCTAAACATAAATATATATACAAAATCCATATACATATATGCGTATATTCCTTATTTTGTAATCTATATATATAAAAGCGAAAGTTTATTTGTATGTTGTTTGTTTGTTTGTATGTGTCTTATAGACTCCTAAACTGCTCAGCCAATTCTTATGAAAATTTGTATATAGGGGTTTTTCCTTATATACAAATAGGGATATAGGGAAAAATTTTGCTCTAATGGACCGCCAAGTTGGGGCTGTGGTGCAAGTATTTAAACTTTTTCGTCCTAAAATGAAAACGGTTCGACCGATTGACTTAAACTTTTATATACGTGTACTCCTTGGGAATTGAGTTGACACTAATAACAGTTTTGGATTTTGTTAACCCATGTCGGTCCTACGATTGATCAAAAA
>OY720442.1:120787382-120874758 GCA_963082915.1 Dolichopus griseipennis | reverse complement strand
TTTAAAGTAAAAATAAATTCAAAAATAATTTTGCTAATATCTTCTAAAAAAATTGTTGTGTCCGTTAAAGAACCAACAGCTATTGCAAGAAAAGCGTAATGAAAATTTGTGAATACGTAATAAAATTGAAAATTTAAGAAGTTTCTACATGTCATAAGGTCTAGTACTATCTTATGTATAAAGTGTATGTATTAAGATCAATTCTTATAATACGAATATAATATGACCCCCTAGATAGGCTTATTAGCCTAACAGTTAAACAGTTAGCGCTTAGTATTAACTTTTATCAAAACAATATAACGTTTAATAATTATAAGATTATATCTATTATCTAACGACTGACGGTATTTATTTAAGGTATGGTAACTCATTATTGTATTAATAAAGAAGACTTTTGTAAGATTTCAATACATACACATTAAAATTTTATTATCTATCAATTAGACGTTCATTTTTTTTCAGTTTGAATTTTTCAGTTTGTCATCAACAAAAGGAATAAATGTATAAATTTATAGACATTCAAATAATATAATAATATGCTTGAAATTTGGAATTTAAATGATTCTAAAAAAACAACCCATTTAATTACGAATTTCCAAGTTTGTGGGATCAGAAAGCTTTCTATGGTAAAGTTGTAGGACTTTATGTAGGACTTTATTTGGTTTATGAAATATTTACAAAAAGCCTAAAAATTATCCTGGAGAAGTACTCCTATTTCTCCAAAAACTTATTAATTCACCATATTAACATCAAAACCTTATATGTGAATTTTAAAACATTTCACTGAACCGTTTAGACTTTCAGTTTGTGCACATACAGACCCCGGAGTAATGCACTTTTACAAAAATCTCATAATCCAAGTTTGTAAGTCAATCCATAAATGTTAATATTTTTTAGTTAAATAACAAATGAAGTTGTTAAAAAGGATTTTGTATGTATTAATTAAAGGATTGAAGAATTTAAAGAATCCTTGAAGAATTCAATTAAAGTATTTTTTCTTACATACATAAAGTATAACACATTTTATGATGTGTTATACTTTATATAATTCATTTGTCTTTCAATGAAATATGGAATTATTGTAACATTATGTAAGAATATTCCTTAATGTATGTATTTAAATATATATATGATAGTGACAATATATTAAATTTTACCTCAGATTCATTTTTATATCATGTAATATTTTTAAAAATATAAATAAAATGTTTACATAAAAAAATAATTGAAGCGTATTCAGATTTCTATAGACAACTGTTTTTTATTGTATTTAAAGTTTCATCATTTTCCATAATAATGTTTTTGTTGTTTGTATTTTAATATGACATGAATATTATAATAAATGTATTTATTTTTTTGTTTTGTTTTTTTTTTAGATTTATCTCGCGTCATTCTATATATAATATGTTAGATCAAATTATATTTTATAGAATACTTTAATAGCGTGCTGTGTATTTTAAATAATGCTATACCATACTTTTATTCTATTTTTAAGTTATACCTATACATGGGTGTTAAATATTATTTTGTAAATGCTTTACATTTATTCTAAACAGGCTTTTATACTTAATATAAACGTAGGTATAAATGTATCTACAAGATTTTTTTTAACATAAGATTCATTCCTTCAATCACCAAATATAAAGAAAATTTTATTATAATGTTATTATTATGTTTGATTTGATTTTTTGTTTTTTTTTTATTTTTTTTACACGTATTATTTACACGCTTATTATTTTTCACCTTTTTACATACTTTTTAGGCGGCTTTAAACATATTGTTATAATGGTATGTAAGAATATTAAAGCTGTGGATTTTTTTTTTTTAAATACGATTTGTACATCAATAATATTTATATATATATACATGTGTATTAGTGTCAGCCATGTGTAATACGCTTATAAATGTTTGTATTTTGAAATATAGTAGAGTTTCGGATATTATTAAGCGACAGCAGGGTATATGTTTAAAGCCGCCTAAAAGTATGTAAAAAAGTGAATGGAAAGAATTATTGTGTTTATTTAATATTTAAATGATAAAGTTATTTCCCATTTCAGAAATTTTTGGTCTTCACTTTTTGATAGTGACAGTTTTTTGGCAGGTAGTAAGAAAACTTCAGTATTAAATAAAACATTTCTCGATTATGTTATGAGACTTCCCTCATTTTTTTAGGAGGACGTAAAATGGCCATTAGAGTTGTATCTTCTGTTTGAAAAATGACTAACAGCTTTAGTATATTTATTTAATTTAATTTTGTTTTTGGTAAACTGAAGGAGATGGAAAGTATCTATGCAAAAAACATTTTAATATACTTGCGAAAACCTTGTTCTTTCAAACCTTATATTCCTTCGGACATTATATTGTCATTTTGGTGCAAATGAAAATGGATATTGTGAACACAGTGTTATATTACAAGTTTCATCTTATTATCACCAGGACCTGTCAAGTAATTATTAAAATGGTATACTTAAATACTGTATTGAGAACTATTAGTAAATCTATTATATCTATCGTTAAAAATGTAATTGCTTAATTTTTCAAAATATACTTGTAATTTTTATGATAATTTAGTATTTTTTTTGTATTAATTATTTTAAAGTAATAATAATCAAAAATATTATAAAAGTAATTTCAGCATTAAAAATAATTACAAAAGAAATTACAGTATTAAAAATGATTACAAAAGTAATTGAAATCCAAATTTAATTACCTTCTATGAACCATCAAGTAAAAAGTTAATTCTTTTTATTGGTAATTAAGTTCTCGAAGCAGCATTACAAAAGTAATTACAAAAGTAAATGAAATACAAATTTAATACTTTCTTGGATCTTATACTTCCTAGAAAGTAATTTTTTATAATATATGTACTTTCTATCAAGTAAAACCCTTAATTCTTTTTACTTATAATTGAATTCTCGAAGTACCAATGCTAATTATCAAGTAATGATTACCAGATAATGGTACTGGTAATTGTACTGTTACTTGAATTTTGCAGGTTTCAATTTGTAAGTATATAATCAAGTAGAAATTCTGATGAACTAATATAATCAAACAGGAACCCAATTCGTTTTCAACATCTTTGGAAGATTTTGGTCAGTTGCATTTTTTTTAATAGTTTATAATATTTTATAAAATTAATTAAAAAGTACTGACATTTGTACTTACAAAAAAGTACTTGCAAAAAGTAAGTATGGGAAAGTCAATTTAATAATTGATAATTGTAAAACATTTCAAAAAGAAGGTAAGTAAGATAACAATTATTTAAATAACTGTAAAATATTTGTAGTATTTTTATTAAAAAAAAATGTAATTCATTCAAATTTTGTTGCTTAAGTTATGTCTGGTACTGTGTATAAATATTTTGAAATATATTAAAAATTATAATATATGAAAAGTTGGAAAATGACAAAAGATAAAAAACAATCTTTATGACATGATATAGCGTTAAATAGAAACATGTTTTAGATTGAAAATATTAAATTGTATTAAAAATAATAAAATAATATAAAATTTATTGGAAATATATACAATATCATATTATACTTATACAAATTTTAGGTTTAGAAATGTCAAAAAGAAATTCTTAAAATTGATTGACGACATGATAATAACAAGTTATACAAAAAAAAATATTTTATTTAAATGTTGTAAAAATATAAATTTATTTTTTTTTTTAATTCTTTTTTCACTTCCTTCTTTTGGTTTTATAGGTTTTTATAAAATCCCTTTATGTAGAACTTAGAATATCATGCCGCTTTAATAGTTTTGATAATAGAAATTAATTCCATAGAGAGTTTAATAAATGAAAATTTAAATACCTATACTTATTTAAATACAAAAGTTAGGAGATAATACTAAGAAGAGTTGTTAATTTGTAGTTTACTTATAGGCTAATAACTTTTGCAAAATATTATCATTAAAAAAAATATACACACCCAATTTAACAGGTGTATGATCAACACAAAGAGTTCCCTAAGACAACCAACTTTAAAAAAAACTTCTTTCATAATCTTAAATACAGATAATACAGTACTATTTTAAATAACGAATCACTAGAAATGGATTTCCTTACACATATGTAGCTTTAGTTGGGAGGAGTAGAAAAATCGGATACTAAAGGGGAATTCTAAGAATGTGAATTATCCAGATTTTACGCTGGAAAAATACCTAAAAGATTCATTTTGAATTTTTGCAATTTAGAGTTTTAAACCGTCATAGAGTTTCCACAGTGTAAAATTAAGCATTTACAATTAATCGGTTGTTGTATTGGAAAATTGTTTAAGAGGAAGCATAATTGACTTTAGTTCTGTTATAAGTGAACATGAATACCTATAATGACTCTATAAAACATATAAATCACTCCAAAATTTTGAAAAGAGTTAAGTAGAGTAAGTGGTACTTTTTCGACAGGGTCGCCTATTAGGAACTTTGTCGAAGTAATTAACTTATTCTCAAAATAATAAGATTAAACTGAATTAAACAGTTGTTCTTTGAAGACCCGCAGTGAAGTTGGCATTGTGAAAAAAACTTTATATTGATTTATAAGTAATACTATTTATTTAGTTTATATCTTATATTTTACTTGATGGTTACCATGGAGATTTTGTAAAATATTTATTAATTGATTTTGTAAATATACATATGCAAATTTTAATTAAAACAAATACAATTATATGAAAATTTTTTTTCAAATTGTATAGAATTGTAAAATTGGGGGGAAATAGGCTCCTTATCTTTGTGATGGAAAGTAAACTATAAGCACTTCTGTCTCCTTCTTTCACATTTCCCTTCGAAATCTCATATGCATACAAGAAAATCCGATAACTTCTTAAATCTGTTTCAATATCTTACACTTACATTATTAAAAATATATTTATTTTTAATTTAAGGATATAGAATTTTCTGCATTAAATTAAAAAACATGATGTTTTATATATATACCTACCATATACCATTTGTATACAGTTGTTGCAAAGGCATATATGTATATATTATATAAGCACAAAAAAATCATTTCCATAAATTTAAATTTACTTTGCGGTTGAGGTAAAAACAAAAGGGAAAAGGACACAAAAAAATCAAAAATAACACAAGAATTATACTCGTATTATAAGTGTTTAAAAAGAATATTCATAAGGATTTGATCCTTTTTCTTTTTTATATTGTCACTTTTCATAATTTTTTCTTTTTTGTTTTTTTTTTTTTCATTTAAAATTTTTTGCACGAATTTTCAATTTAATATATATTGAGCTGTTAAATCAGTATACTAACACCATTGACACCACAAAATTTGTATCTACATGTATATATATAAATATATATATAAATATATAGTGTTGTATTTTACAAAAAAAATTTTCAATTCTCAATAATTTCAAGGATATAAAGAGGAGTAAAACAAAATCATGCATCATTAAAAAAAAACAAAACCTCAATCTTTCAGAATATTTTGTTTCTTGTTTCTGATTTTTCTTTTGTTTTTTTTTTTTTTTTCCTCATTTTAAATCCAATATTAATCCAGGTTTTCTTCTATTCTTTACATATATAAAAAGTATCTTACAGATAGAAAATACTTGATCTTCTTTATACTCTAAAATTCAAAAATTTCTTTAGTACTCGTATATGCGATGTGTATTTGTGAATTACTTTGTTTGAAATTCACTTAATATCCTTTTTACTGCACCTTTTTATCTCCCCTCTCCCTCCTACTGTATGTACAGCTATGTGCAAAATAATTGTAGTGTCCTTAAAAAAAATAAGTTCCATTTTTGATTTTTAAAATCACAATTGTGAAATGGTATATTTTATTCTGTATAATTTTTATGTGTAGGTATGTGGTGGTGTTAATATATGTTTATTTTATATTTTATATAAAAAAGGATTCCCGTTAATGAAATGAAAATTTTCTTTTTAATTTTATTTTTTTTTTTTTACTTTAATAAATAAAATTGAAAATATATCAAAAGTATGTCGTGTAATGTACCATAATAGGTACAGGTAAAAATTACTTTAAAAGCATTTTATTATTGTACAGCATCCAGCATAGAGGGGAAAGGGATTGTGGAGGAGTTGGATGAGAGTACTATTCATTAATTTTGTAAATAAACTAAAGTAGTTTTCATAAATCCAGTATGAATGGAAAGAGCTATTGCAAACAATTTTTTTTTTTTATTTAGAATGCGTTTTGTGGTTATTTGTGTGTTATTTGTCTATTCATAAAAAAACTTTTAAAGGTTTAAGGGATGCCTTCCCTGATATTTTCAATACAACAATTAAATATAGATAAAATAGGTTGTATAAAGGTGTTTTTAAGGTGAGAGGTGTTTTTAATTTTGTATAGATTTGATTTTCATTCCAAAGAAAGGTTTAAAATTTAATGGGTTTCCCATCAAGTCTTAATAAACCTTGTATATAGCTTACAATAACTTTAAATTCCCATTTAAATGTATTTGTAAAAATTATCAATGTTTTATGAAAAAAAACTTTAATTTCTTTTTCGATTCATATTTTAATTTTTTTTAACGTTTTTTTTAGAAAAAGTGCCCATTTTTACCAATTTTTGTTTTAATTTTTTTCTATGTACTCTTTGTCCGAATATACCGAATTTTATATTAAAATAAATTTTTGACATTTATCTACATCATATCATAGTTTCACCGGTCAAATCAAAATTTTAACCTATAATATTTAATAAATCCACATTTAAGCTTTTAAAGTTGATTTTAGTGAATTGAAAAAAAATCAAGGCTTTTTTTCGAGTTATAAGGATTCAAACTTGCCTCCTATGGAGCGCTCTCTCTAAAATATGTGTAAATTTTTTTTTCCAAAAACACGCCTTTCAAAAAGCTTTTGCGCTCCTTGAAATTTGGACTTAACTATTAGATTAATATCCAGGTTTAGAATAGATGGTGTGGGTCCGTTGTTTTAAAAACTCGAATATTAAATGTCAAATGTGCAGTGTGAAATGCGTAATCAACATTTTATGGAAGTGTTTGTTTACTAAAACAGCAAAATTTTTATTATATTTATATCAAAAACTATGTTTGCGCCATCTTTTGCAATTATATGTAAATGTTATCATAAATATATAGTTTATGTTCTTATTGTTTTACGTGTTATAAAGCAAATTTTAATCCTAAATTGAGTAAAAAAAAACTCAGCTATTGTGCGCCGCGATATAAAATATTAAAATTTATAATTACTTTAATTAATTGTATCGTCTTATAAATTATTTCCACAACTGTTTGAAAAACAAATTTAAATTGAAGAGAAACTATACCATAGGTATTTTAAAATACAAAAAAAAAATATTACATGATTCAAATACGTTACAAATTTAAAAAAAAAAAAAAAAAAAAAAAAAAAATCTGAATCATTTTTTCTTTTTGTTATTGTTGTTTTTGTTTTTTCTTGTTCTGGATGCTTAATTCCGTTACATTGATTTTTGATAAAGATGTCTTCAATTACAAAAGAAAATTTTTTCCACACTTTATAATACACAATATTATAATATATATATATGTATGAATGAACATATTGTATATAATTATACATACCTACACAGTACACATATATATTATAAATATTGTGTTCTAATTTCATTGTCTGACAATATGTAAGAAAAAGAGTACCTGAACCTACTTGAAATTTACAAAAAGGAAAGTCTCGATATTCTGGGGCTCTGGTGTTATTATGAATTTTCAGGTACAAAAAAAAAACCTACACATAAATTGAGAAGCATTCAAAAAATTTCCCCGCATATAAACACGTATTCATTGAAAATAAAAAAAAAAAAACAACAAGAATTAAAGTGAAAATATTAAAATTGAATTTATCATATCAGTTAGGGGTGAGTACAAAATAAGATAACTGCAAAGAATGGGTGAAAAAAAAAAAATTTTCATTATAAAAAAAAAAAAAAAATAAGGTCGAATGAAAATTTACGAAAAGAATATTTTTTTTTTCTTTTCAAATGAATTAAAGTAGAAAGAAATTGAAGAAAAATGAAAATTGTACTGTTGTGATATTTTATTTTATTCTTTAGCACTTGTATTGATTTTATAGGAATGAGAATTGATTTTTTGTATTTTATTTTATTATATTTTTTTTTTTGGTTTTTCTTTTGGTTTTTCTTTTGATTAGGGATTACTTCACGGAATTTTGAATTTTGGATGTGTAAAAGAATCATTGAATCATTCAAAATGTGAATGTAAGTGCTTTAAGATTCGAATATTGATGAAAAAAAAGAGAAATGAGATATTTTTTTTGTGTGACATAAATACATGTATATTTAAAAATTTTCCTTGCATATTAAATGAATTTTTCAATAAAAGTGGTTTTTTTTTTTCAGGAAAACTATTATTATAACATGAATGAGTTTGTAAAAGTGGTTTACACTTTACATTTTATTATGTCTAAAAAATTTAATATATATTTTTAATTTATATTTTATTATGTATATTAATGTATATATATTCTTATATTAATATATGTATATATATTTTACTTTTTTTTTTATAGAAAATAGACAATAGTTTTTCAATAAGTTTTTCAATTTCTGAAATTATAACTACTTTATATGCTGAAAAATATATTTCAACCTAAAAGTATGCAATTTTTTTGGAAATAAAAAAAATGGAGTGGAAAATTTTATAATGATGTAGGTTTTCTTTACAATAATCCTGGCAGTAAAAAATAAAACTCTTTTAATAAAAAAAATGTTAGCAATAGAGTTAAATTAATGTGCTACCAGACATTAATGAGGCCAATTTTTGTCTATGGTGTAATTGTATGGTACAAAATACAACATTACTGCAAAACTTAATGGTAAAAATATAAAAACGGAAAATGCATAAGTGCATTTGAATTAATAAACATAGATAGTCTGAGTACGAATACAAACATTTTTATTCTAATAAATATTTGTACAAGTAATTAAAAATCATTAGAATAAATAATTTGATGATAAAATTAATCAGAAGTAATTATGAAAGAGCACTCAAAGTCAAAATTATATCCTTATAATATAATAGACTCAGTCTAACAGGCTACATGCAAAAAAATCGAATATATTCCAGGCAATATTAATGAAAAAAATCTAAAATATACACTGAGGTCCATAGAGGGCTCAGATAAATTTTTAAAAAGAGATAACTGGTAGTTGGAAAACAACTGTAATTAGCAATAATTATTTACATAAACTAATTTAATTAAGGTAAGTATTTTATATTACACTGAGTCAGTTTAAGTTTATATTTTTTAAAAAATTTCAAAACTATTTGGTTTTTTAATATTCTAAAATTTTTTAAGCAAAATTAAATATCAGCAAATATAATAAGTACTTATTTTTTATATAAAAAAATATACTAAATTTATAATAAATTTTCCATTACATTTGTGACGCAGAGAATAGTAGACCTATGGGGAAGGGGTGGTAGATATAAACTTAAAGGTATGAATTGGATCAGAGTTGAAAAGTAAACCGATCTAGCTATGTATTTCAGTCAGTCTGTCCGCACGATAACTTAAAAAAATTTGGAGTTTGACAAATTTGTTTTTATGCAATAGCCGTCATCACTATTGAAATCCAATCAAATTCCTCTACGAGTTCGAGTAGGTGCTGTACAACTTTTTTTTAATATGAAAATAACTCTATACAAGATGAAGCTGGATATTCGAAATTTTGCGAAAAGTGATTAAGTTTTATGGCAAAAGTTAGTTGGGATGGTGCAGTTCGTTCGAGTATCTGTCATACAACTTCTTTTTTATATGAAATTTAACCAACGTCTGAATAAAACATAGCCGGTGTAGGGGAAGAGGTTCATCTTTTAATTTATACTTTCTGTTGTTCATAACTGAAAACTTAATAAGTATTGTATTTTAAATTTTGCAAAAGTAATTAAAGGATGAATATAGACATTATATTATTGTAATACGGGTATCCGCGTTTCAATCAAGAGTTGACATACTCTACCCTATTATACACTCTTCCTCATTTGATCTAAAATTTAAATGTGTATACATTTTATTTAAAATAGATTCAATTAATAAAATTTTTTTTTGATTTAAAATAAACATATAGTAAAATTTAAGTGCAACATGTAAAATAATAATTTAATTATAAAAATTTTTAAAAAAAAATCCAATAACGCCTTTACATTATTTCCTAAATGAAATTAAATATGAATTAAATACAAATATTTTAAATTATATTAATAAATGTCCATTTTTGAAGGGACCACGCATACAGTCAGATGATTGAAACACGCATTTCCTTTGTAGGTGTGGCAGGATTGAATTCAATTAAATAAAATGACTGAATATTAATAAGTTAATTAATAATTTAAATATAAATGCAATATGAAATATTACTTTTAAATTAAATAAATTTTTAAAACAAAAAAACTTCATATAAAATTCAATGCAGTAAGATTATTAATAATTTCTAAATTTTATAACATATACATACTATAATTTATATTATAATTTAATATAAAATAATAATAAAATTTAATTTAATTCAATTATATTGATATATTTATTACATAAAATATAAATAATTCCTTTTTTTTATTTATTTTTTATTATATTTCGGTGGCAATTTTTTTTTTTTAAATTCTTTTTAAAAAATTATAAAAAATACAATTTTATTCCATTTAATTTAATTCAAAGTTATTTAATTATTCTATAAATTAAAAAAATTAAAAAAAAATATTAATTTAAAAATTTCCATTTGAATTGTAATAAAATTTATTGAAAAACAAAAAAAAAAAATGGTTGATTATTTTTAAATTAAAAATTCATATCTCCATATACATATTAAAAAAAAATTTAATTCAATTAAAATTATTTTGATGAATTAAAATTTTTTTAATTGAATTAAAATAAAATAAAATGAAATTAAATCCAAATAATATTATATCCACAAATTAAATTTTATTTTGCATGAAATTATTAAATAATAAAGAATTAATTTAATTGAATTAATTTAATATATATATTAAAATATAATTGAATTATAAAAAAAAAAATATAAGTAAATAAGTTAGAATTTATTTTCACTTTTTAATATCTATGGAAGTATGAAGTAAATGTATTTTAATATTATTTAATATACCTATAATTTATTTATAAATTTAATTTCAATTTTTTTTTTTATTGTTTATTGTTGTTTTTTTTTATATGAAAAATATACATTTACACAAATTATTAATATATACATATATATTTTATTTTATTATTCAATTATTAGATTTGATTTTGTTTTTTACTAATAAAAAATTTACTAAATCCGATATTAATGTTATTAATAATATTTTTTATGTTTTAATTTTTGTTTTTTTTTTTTTTTTTCAATATTACATAATATACGGATATATATATTATTTAGTTTTTTTTTTTTTTGTTTTTTTGTACATATATACATTAAATTATTTTTTAATTAAATTAAATTTTTTTTTTTTAATTTAAATTTCATTATAAAAAAAAAATTTTAAATAAAAAATGCTAAATTTCATACAAAAAAAAAGAACTCATGTAATACGTATGCATTTAAATTGTACAGGGTGTATAATTGTGTAAATGTTCATTTTATATATATAGAAAATTTTTATATACTTAGAAATTTTTTTTTAAAATAAAATTTAGTTAAACGTTGGACATGTATTAAAAACGGGTTGGGGTCTGAAATTCTACTTTCAGGAAATCTGGTTTCAGAAAATCTTCTTTTTAGAAAATCTTGTTTTTAGAAAATCTCGTTTTTAAAAAATCTCGTTTTTAGAAAATCTTGGTTTCAAAAAAACTTGTTTTTAGAAAATCTCTGTTTTAAAAAATCTCGTTTTTAGAAATTGTTGTTTTAGAAAATCTTGGTTTCAAAAAAACTTGTTTTTAAAAAATCTCGTTTTTGAAAATCTTTTTTTAGAAAATCTCGTTTTAAAAAATCACGTTGTTAGAAAATTTCGTTTTTAAAAAATCTTTTTTTAGAAAATTTCGTTTTTAAAAATTTCTTTTAGAAAATCTGTATTTTTCTTTTATTCTGTTAAAGGCTATAAATTTTTTATTTAATCTAAAATCCTTAAAAATTAGATTTTAAAATAAAAAACGAGATTTTCTAAAACAACGATTTTGGAAAAACAAAATTTTTTAAAATCAAGATTTTCTAAAAACGTGATTTTTTAAAACAGAGATTTTTAAAAATGAGATTTTTATAACAAGATAACTTACAGCTGATATGAAAATTATTTAAAATAAAAAGGAATGGATATTAATTTATGGTTATGAGACTAGAATTCACCTCAACAAAGTAAAATCTGTGCTTATCACCTATACCTTATATAATGAACTTTTATACATTATACACCCTGTGTTGTTATAAAATACATGTAAATTAATTTTATTTTTTTTTTTCCTAAATTTGTTAAAATTTTTTTTATGTTAAATATTTATTTTTATTATTTTTAATTACATTTTTCCACTACGATAATGATTTGGACGATGACCACCAAATAATATTCGTTTAAATGCTGAACGAAATTCAGGACTAAATATTGTATATATAACGGGATTTAATGTTGAATTAAAATAACCTAACCATAAAAAGAATGATGCAATTGTATCATTGATATGAAGATCACATAATGGTAATAATAATGCCATTAAAAAAAATGGTAACCAACAGACAACAAATGCACCAGTTATAATGGCTAGTGTTTTAGCAGCTTTACGTTCACGTTTTGCTTCTAAAGTTTCTTTACGTCTACTTACTTGTTCTGATGCTGTTAATTTATGATTTTGTTTATTATGTGGTGTTGGTGTTACTTGATTATGTTGCTGTTGTTGTGATTGTTGTAAATTATGTTGTATTGGTGTTTGATGTTGTGGTAATGTTATTGTTAATGTTGTTACAGATGATTGTGATTGTGATTGTGGTGGTATTATAATGTTATCATTATGTGATACTGTTATCGTTGATGGTAATATTTGATTATTTTCTGAATCATTTATTGTTGAATTAATTATTTTTGTTGTTGCTGTTGGTAATGTTGCTGATGATGTTGTTATTGTTGATGATAATAATGATGATGTTGTTGTTGTTGTTAATGTTTCTGTTATTGTATTTGTTGTTGTACTAATTTTATTTGTCATATTATTTGAATTTGTTTGTGTTATTTGATTAAGATTTCCATGTAAATTTTGATTTTCATTACTAATACTATCATTATTTGATTTATTTTCTACTATATGAGAAACTGTAGTTATTTGACTAGTTGATGAAATTGGTATCTGAAATTAAAAACAAAAAAATGTTAAAAATTTTATTCAATATTTAATTATAATAAAATTTTTTAAATTTATATTACTTTACTTGTTGAATAAATATTTGATATATGGAATATTTAATACTAAAATTTGTCAAAAATGTATAATCATATTTCTTTAGGCTTTTTTATAGGTAGAGTTAATATCTGCGAAAATTTTTTAAATGATTTGAACTTATTTCCACATAACTTTAAATTTTCATAATCATAATTATAATTCCTTATAATTAGAAGAAATACATTTTTTAAAAAAAACTGATAAATTAAATCAGTTGATGCCATTGATGTACTTAATGTACTTTACTCCTTTACATATAAAGGATTTTGTTAGTTGAAATAATTTTTAGAAGTTGTCTGAGTTAAATGCTTAGTTTAGTCCAAATTACTAGTTCTATACAGAATGAACAAAGGATGAAACAGTTTCTACTTTGGTTTTGATGGGTGCAGTGTCAGAAATTCTGTAGTGAAAAGTCTGACTGGGAATTTTGACCTACCTCTGTAATTTGCAAGTTATATGAGATTTTTTCACTATAAAACAAAAGTTTAAAAAACAAAGAAGCGAAACTCACATCAGAAAAATGCCTCTTTGAAGTGGGGCAAAAGTCCCGTGAAACTTTTGAAAAAATGTACGTAAAAGGTACATAAAAATAAAATTTTGGCAGTTTTTTGAGAACTCATTAGGTTATGAAATCAGAGTTCTCCTTTTTCCAGAATATAAATATATTCCTTTATATAAAAAAGGCGTTCTGGATAAAGGGTAAACCGTGATTTGATCAACTCTAAAATCCAGGGTATTATTTTAACAACAAGGTATGTTAAGCAGTAATTAGATGGACTTTGATGATGGCTTATGAAATAAATTTAGGTTTTCCTTTTTTTTCAGAATATTTGTAAACATAAATATACACAAATTTCATATACATATATGCGTTTATGAAAATGCGTATACTCCTTATTTTATTAAAATATTTCTTATTTTGATTCTGAATTAGGTGGGATTTTCCGGTTCGATACAAAGTCAGGTTCCTAATAATTTCTTCGAATAGAGCCTTTAATAAAGCTTAAACGGAACCAATTAAAAAGGAACCGAATTATGGCTATGATATCTTAGTATGGAAGGTAATAAGGTACCCTTTATATTTTTATACGACTTTTTTTAATTAAATGCTGATTAAGAAAAAATAAAGTGTAATTCAAATTCAATTTAATTAACTTTCACAAAATTTTCAAAAATTTTAAAATTCCAAGTTTTGTTTATATTTATTTTATTTAAAATTCTAAATAAATTTTATTTTTACACAAATAAAATTATTTTATTTCAACATAGCCGTTATATCTCGTGGAAAAATATTTAAATCGCATTTCTATCTCTATAAAATTTTATTAATATAGAAATTGCAACGTTTTGCCTAAGGTTATGCAAATTTTATTGAATCACTACAGATTTTCAAAATTTACTTAATGGTATTTAATTTCCGTATACAACATATAAAATTTTAAAATATTATTTTAATAAGTTAAAAAATATTTCTAAAATTTTAATATAGAATTTATATTCAATAAATATTAATATTTATATGTATATAATAAACTATGAATATTTATATAATATAGTATATAAATATTATATATAAGTTTTAATTTTTTTGTAACAAAATAAATAATCAATAAAATATTCAATGAACATTATATTGATAATGTCTTTTAATTTTTATTTTATATATTATTTCATTTTTAATACAATATATACTTGTATATTATATTATTATTTGTATATGTTATTTATTATTATATAATATTTATTTCTATATCAAATAAAACTTATTTATTTTTTAATATTTCTTCTTATAAATTTTTCTATTTTCATTTTTACATTTATTTCCTGTTTGTACTTGAAAAGGAAATACTTTTAAACTAAAAGGAAGCATGAGTTTTTTAAAATCCTGTATACTACAATTTTATTGGTAGAATATATTTCTTTATTTGAAATATCTATTTCTAATTTATCAATATTTCATTTTATATGTATACCAAGTGGGGGTAAAATAAAATCAAACTGAATTTACTACCAAAAACAGTGGAAATAAAATTGAAATCGAAATCGAATCCAAAAAAACTGAATATTCCTGAAAATGGGAATACCCTGATCTTAAAACAATCTCAAAACCCTTCCTAGTAGGTTTCTTCATACATATATTCATACGAAAGCTTTCAAAATAAAGAAGGGCTGCCATGCTAATAAAGAAGGGCTGCCATGATCCCACTAAACCAATTATTTAAAGTTTGATTTTATTATCAACGATAAAATCCTTCTACTGATTCTTTTTGAATGCATTCTTAAATAATAAAGAGTTGAAGTCAATAGGGCCACAAACCCCAAACTTCTGTTAATCAAATTACTTAAATTATAATTTTGAATTCAATTATTTTATATGAACAATATAGTATATACAAATATGTTAATATTCCGAAAAGGGGGTCACCCAAATTCTCTCTCTTCTCTCAGTAACACAAAAAGTAACACAAATCTCTCTTAGTTTATTTTATAAAATGTTCCAAGAACGTTTCCTAGATATTTTGGTTTTTAAGAGATGGGAACAGAATCAGGGTATTTCCTATTTTCAAAATATTTCAATAAGTCTTTGATTTTCTGCTGTTGTAAATTAGTCAAAATTTTAAAATTGAACTCAAGACTAAGGTATTCTCCATTTTCAAGAATGTTTATACGAGATTTTAAATTAGGTATTCCCCTTTTTCAAGAATATTTATACGAGATTTGTAATGAGCAGGGATGTAAGAAATAGAATCAAAACCATTTGCCCCTTAGCCTTTAACTACCTTTTTTGGAATTGAGTGTACTGACCAGTTCGACTTTATTTCGTTTTTTTGCATTCGACTTTATTTTTGGGTAAATATTTTTCTGGAAATAAGATAGAATGGTTTATTCGACTTTATTTCCAGAGTTTTTGGTGGCAGAGTCGATTCTATTTGATTTCGTTTGACTTTATTTCAACCCCCTTATATACTGTTTTAAATCGTATATACATATAGCAACAACATTTGTGCATGATATATACTTTTTTAATGAAAATTCCTAAACAAATAGATAGATGTCCTTGCAATAAAATTATATAATTCTGAGATTTTATTATTCCATATTATTAGTATAACATTTAAAATTATTATACGTTCATAAATAATAATAAAGTGCAGTGAAATATCGATTTAAGTAACTATTAAGAACACTGGACATATTCATGTTATATGTTATATATTTTGATGCCCGAGGTCCTGGATTTTAATCAGAGTCGAAAGTATTAGGATATTGGGATATGTTCATTTGGAAATTGAAAAAAATCTTCGAAAAGTTTTACGTAGGATGAAGTGAACCTATGTCCAATTTTAAAAAATTAGAAGATAATATATATTTTTTTAAATTTGGTTCAACTGTTATTTGTTATAAAAAAACCGAAGTATTTTAAAAATAAGAAAATCGTAAGGTGTACTTAAGCTCAAGGTAAAACAATGTCATAAATATTTTAATATATAAAACGTGTCATTTTAATTATTCATAGTTATTCTGAAATTAATTTTGAAGATTCGTCCTTAAAAAGAGATAATAATATAAGGAGATTTTTTTGGTTTTTAATGGTTTGCTTATTATGTCCAAACCTCCTTCTATATTTTATAGCTATTTTATATTTTGAAAATTATTTAAGTATATTTGAAGATTATTTTGAAAATTTTAAATAATTATATAATTAGAATATCTTAATTTTATTTTTCAAAAATTAGAATTATTTATAAATAATTTAGATGTATTGTATGGTATAAAGTTTTGTTTCTGATATTTCCATGGTAAAAATCGTTTGAAATTGCGAAAAGTTGACTGTTGTTAAATATACTTATACATTTTTCGTTTAATTTTGATCTATTTTCAAATGAAATTGGTCTTTTTCCAAATGGAATTCAACTTTTTCAAATGAAATTGGTCTTTTTTACAATCATGAACTTATAGAATCAAAGTGTTTAATAAATTTTCCAATACGTTTTTGAAGTTGTACAGAGGGGGAGGATGGGGTAGTTATGGACTTGAGTTTTGGATCGAGTCCCAATCGAAAACTGAGTTTATTTAGGTATTCGTGTACACACTTTTATTAATTCTCACGATAACACGAAAATAAAGTAACTGGAATTCGAAAATTTTCTCATGTTGGTTTTCATGCAAGAATCTCTTTCATGCAAGAATCGTATTGAAATTTCGAACAGTTCGCTTAACGAGCTAAACTAGCCCTCATACTAATTCCATTTTTTTATATGAAGCTAACTGCATATTTAATGAAGTTGGGTATCTGGAATTTTGTCCAAAGTAGTTGAGGTTTATCACTAAAGTTCGGGAAAATTTTTGTTACTTCAGTGAAGTCAATTCGAAGAACTGTCATACAATATCTTTTATAAAGTGTTCATTGCTTAAATTCTAATTTGAAACTGAGTATATTTGGTCAAAACTTGTAAAGCTTAAAGGCTAATACCAGCGCAAAATATAGTTGACTTGGCGCAGAATGTTCGAATAGTTACCATACAACTTAAATTTTGTTTTCTATATAATTGAGACTATAAAAGGTTGGTATTTGAAATTTTATAAAAGTATTTAAAAGGATTGTATGCTTTTTATATAACTTTCATGTTCGTAACCTATAGTTGACATAAACTACTTTACTCTCCCTTCCTCGTTTTATTTAACATAAAAAAATTAAATCAGTGGAGCTTAAGTTTATATAAGCGCATATTTTTCAATAGAAATTTTTTTAAAAAATAAGGCGAGCAACGCTTGCCTTTTCAAATAAGACACTATTGAGAAACGTATTTAAAATTATAGAATGAATGAAATACTTAATTAAATGAAACAAATAAAAGCGCAAATTTTTCAATAAAATTTTTTTTTAATTAAGGGGAGCAACGCTTGCCTTTTCAAAAAAGACACTATTAATATATGTATTTAAAATTATAGCATGAATAAAATACTTATAAAATCGAAACAAATAAATGCAATATGCAAAATTATGGTTTACAAAACCACATTCAGAAAATACTAAGTAGAATTGAAATTTAAAATCGATTTTATGGTAATATTTAAATCGGAGCAACACAAAAAGACTTATTTAAATTAAAGAGAGGTTAGGTTTTTTTTTATGTTTTTTCTTTCTAAAAAAATTAGTTTATTGTTTTCTAAATGAAAATTTCTAATTGAAATTTGATTTTTTTTTGCATTATTGTAATTAAAAATTTATTGAAGTTAATTTTAAAAGTAGAAAAGAAAAAAATTTAAAGATATTTAACTTTTTTTTTTAAATTCAAAAACAAAAAATAGATTTTAAATGTTTTAACAATATCTTTCCTTTTTTTTTCTTTTTTAATTTTTATCTAATGATTATTTTAAACTTAATGACTACATTATCTACTTTGTATAATATTTGCAAAAAACTATAGATATTTTATGTAAAAAAATTTTTTATTAAAATTTCAATACATTATTAGAAAATTTAGAAAATTGATTTTAAAATTGAAAAAAACTTTCTAAAAGAATAATAAAAGTACTTGTTTAAGTACTTAAAATTAGTAAATTCATAAAACTTGTGCAATAAAGCAATTTATATATATATATATATATATATGTATATATATATTCTAAAAAATAATAATAAGTTAAAATTTTATTCAAAGTTCAATTAGAAGGAAAAGTTTATTTTTTTTGATAAAATTAGTTTTTAAAAATTTTTTAAATTATCGGAACTGATATGAAATAAAACTTTAGCTAATAATATGACCTTTAAGTAATATGAGGACTTTTGTTAGGACCTACCTAAGGGGGGGTGAAATAGGGTAGAATGCAATTATAGTTGATGGGTACCAGTTACATTAACCTAGCCTCTACTACTCAACGCCAAAACTCACCTTCACGTGGTATCCCCTGCTAGGCTGAGCAACTCGTATGAACGAACTGGTAACCAACCCAGTTGGTGTAGTATGGGTCAGCTAACAAACGAGTATGGCGGACTAAATCCAGAAGCGTCTGATCCACAATGGGCGGCTCCCTGGTCTGCGTCTGATCCCTAAGGGGCGGCAGTTAAATCACCTGGCAGTAGGTATAAAATGCTGGGCGTAGAACTGACAGCTCTACACCATAATTTAATAGTCATGGAACCTCAAATATGGCCTCGGATAAATGAACGATCAAATTGGCAACGACCCCGGCAATGTACTAAGGACTCTGATTTAAATATTGGCTCATGGAATATTAGAACAATGCTACTCCCAGGAAAAATGGCAGAAGTAGTTGATGAAATTATGAACTATAACCTTAAAATTGTAGCACTTCAAGAACTAAGGTGGAAAGGACAAGGAGAACTACGTAAAAAAAATTATTCAATATTTTTTAGTGGTAACACCAAACCAGGCTCAAACGGCACAGGATTTTACGTAGACAAGGAAATACGAAATAGTGTGCTATTCTTCGAACCTGTAAATGATAGAATTTGCATAATGAAGTTAAAAGGGAAGTTTCAAAACATTACACTATTATCAGTGTATGCCCCAACAGAAACTAATGAAGAAGAAGTAAAAGAAGCTTTTTATGATGATATATCTAGGGCGTATAGTAAAATATCTAGACATGATATGATAATAATGATGGGGGATTTTAATGCCAAAATTGGCAAGGAAAATTTTATAAAAAATGTACCAGGAATGGAATCACTCAACTCACAAACGAGCGAAAACGGTATACGTCTAGCAAACTTCGCCTCAGAAAATAATTTGTGGATAAGCAGCGTTTCATTTCAACATAAGAGAATCCATAAAGAAACATGGAAGATACCAGGCCAACAAAGAGCGAATCAAATAGATCACATACTGGTAGATAAAATACATGCGACCTCAATATTAGATGTCAAATCATGTAGAGGAGCCAACTGTGATTCGGATCACTATATGATTAAAGTTAAAATTCGGCAACGTCTATCCACAATTAACTCTAATAGAAACGCTTTTAGAAGAATAAAATGGGACACGGACAAGATTAATACAAATGAAAATACAAAACTTGTATACCAGCAAACTCTATCGCACAAATTCGGAAACATTTCTATGAACGGCAATCCCTCAGAAAACTGGAAACATATACATGAGGTGATTAAAGACACAGCTGTAGAAATCATTGGAAAGCAACCAAGAAACAATAATAATTGGTATCAAACCACGACATTCCAACCAAGACTAAATGTCTGCAAAAGTAAAGAAGGGGAATTGTTAATGGAAGAAGATAAAATCCTAGAAAGATGGTCCTAGTATTTTCAGGAAACTTTAAGCAAGCCGGTCACTGAAATTAACAACATGCTACCACTACAAACAGTAGAAAACACAATAAGCCAACCCACAATAGAAGAAACCCAAGTGGCAATTGGAAAGTTAAAAAATGGGAAAGCTAGCGGAGAAGACTCCATTGTAGCTGAACTAATAAAATATGGAGGTAATGACTTACATTACAAAATTCATGAGCTCATCATTTCCATATGGAACACTGAGAGCATTTCCGAAGCTTGGCTAGGTAGTATAATTTTCCCGGTGCATAAGAAAGGAGATAAGAAAATTTGTAATAATTATAGAGGCATCACCCTACTCAATGTAGCGTACAAAATATTCACAAATGTACTGTATGATAGGTTGT
This sequence comes from Dolichopus griseipennis, assembly GCA_963082915.1. Lineage (NCBI taxonomy): Eukaryota > Metazoa > Arthropoda > Insecta > Diptera > Dolichopodidae > Dolichopus > Dolichopus griseipennis. The sequence continues at coordinate 120,853,716 of OY720442.1, read as the reverse complement.
ATGGAATAGCAGACAAAATTATAGGTGAATATCAATGTGGGTTTAGAAAAAACAAATCTTCAGTAGACCAATGCTTCGCATTAAGTCAAATCTTTGAAAAATCACAAGAATACTCTAGAGATATTCATTGCTTATTCATAGATTTTAAGCAGGCTTTCGACAGGATCAACAGGGAAAAAATATTCGGAGTAATGCAGAGACTGGGTATACCGGAAAAACTAATAAGACTCACCTGCATCACACTGAAAAACACCGAAGCGAAGGTACTTGTACAAGGTAAACTTACTAACCCGTTTAATATAGATTCTGGAGTAAAACAAGGAGATGCACTGTCCACGTTAATCTTCAATATTATGCTACACTATGCAATAAAAGAAATTGATCCAGGGACTACTATTTTTATTAAGTCATTCCAGATATGCGCATATGCGGATGACATAGCAATACTCGCACGTAATAGAAATGTTTTGAAAGAAGTATGTACTAAGCTCGTTGAAACCACGGCAAACATTGGTTAAACGAAGATAAAACGAAATACTTCATCAAAACCAGAACGCCTAGGAATGCAGAAAATCTTCATTTACAGCACTACACTTTTGAAAACGTGACACAATTCAAATATTTAGGTGTTCTTTTTTCAAATACAAACGACTCCTCAATAGCAATTAAAGAACGAATCAGTGCTGCAAATAAAAGCTACTTCGCGCACTCAAAACTTCTAAAATCCAAGCTTCTAACAAGATCCACAAAGCTCAAAATATATAAAACACTAATAAAACCAATCCTTACTTACGGATGTGAAGTATGGAACTTAAAAGTAGCAGACTGTAAAATGCTCTCAATTTTTGAGAGAAAAATATTAAGAAGAATATACGGGCCAGTCAGAATTGATGACAACATTTACAGGGCAAGATTTAATCATGAACTCGAAGCACTGATACAACACAAAACCGTTATTCGATTCATAAAATCGCAGAGAATAAGATGGCTAGGCCACATTATCCGCATGCCGAATGAAACAGTCCTAAAAAGAATTTTCATGCATCGTGAACAAGGAACCCGAGCGAGAGGAAGACCAAAAAGCAGGTGGTTGGAAATCGTTGAAGCAGACTTAAATACCATGAATGTTAGAAATTATAACACCCTAGCAAGTGATCGAGGAGAATGGAGGAGAGTAGGCGAGGAAGCTTTGGCTCACAGAGGGCTGTAATGCTAAGAAAGAAGAGAAGATTAGGACCTACCACTTTTACATAATTTAAAAGAAGTATTGGAAAGAACCAAGAGTTTTCAAAAATTTCAATTCCAAAATTTTACATTGTTTTATAATACGTTTTGGATAAAGGGTTTATTGAACATAATTTTATAATTTTTTAGAACTTATCTTTGATGTTTTTTAAGGTTAGATAAAGTTGTAAAATATCTAAAAACAAGTGGTTTAAGTTTAATGAAACGCCTTTGTAATTAAGAAAAACTTCTAACACAAACGTTGGATCTTTAATTTATAATTTATTACCCAAAAAAATTGGGAAAAATATTCAAGCTACAGAAATCATTTATTTTCATTTATTGACACCTTAGAGACCCTAAATACAGGGCGACACAGATATATTTTCTTAAATAACTAATATTGATTTCCAGCGACTTTGTTCTTTAAATTTCAAGTTCAAAACTTTGACCGTTTGCAGGAAGGAAGGGATTCAAAAATAAAGTGTACAGGCTTCGTATAACGGTAAATTAAAATACCGTAAATGGCATAATTTTATATTAGTTTTATATACAGTTATAAAACATATAAAAGCACCCAGTTGTTTGACGTTGAACTCCTGATTGAATATTGTTATATAATAATTTGAATACCGTGTGCTTCCAAACTTTGAATAGTTGTAGCTGCGCTGCTGTAAGCGTTGGAATACCAAACTTGTTCCATAAAATTAATTATTTTTTTGTGTACAGGTTCATCTTTAAAATTTTGGTTCTCTATTCCAAACGGTAAAGAAGTTTTTTGAATATCCAGTCAGGCAAACATATAGACAGATGCAAACAAATTGAAACTAATTAGAACGTTTTGTTTAAATTCTTTTTAAAAATGGGTTAAAAAGGAAAGACAAAGGAAACAATTATAAAATATTTTGAAAATTTTTGATTTGGACAAAATGTCATGTTATAAATTTAATTTTTAATATCTCAGTTTAGTTTTTAAACTCAAAGTTAAACTAGTTTTTTAAGCATATTACAGCTTTAATGATCATTATAATTTACGAAATATTTTCGATTAAATTCAAATCCATCTCAGAAATTCTCATATTGGCCTCTTAAAACCTTAGTATCAAAAACTCATCTTAATCTCAAAAACTTAATTTGAAGATAAAGACCTCCATTTTTTTATATTCAGAATCTTCAGAGTCTTCTATTTAAGATATTATTCTAGATATTCTTATTCTATAATATTTATTTTATAATTCTATTTTAAGAATTTCGCTTTGAGAACCAAGGATGAAAATTCTAAGCTTCAAAAGCCTATTATATTTCATACAGTTTATTTAAAACCGTAAACTTGTAAGTTATAATCTTAAATAAAATTGTTCAGAGAAATTACAGTTTTTAGTTTAGGTTTACTAAACAATTTTACTATGCCTAAAGTGCTCTATAGCAGTTTTAAAACCCCCTCTCGGGTAGTTAAAAGTTTTAATCATGATTAGTTCTTAGATTATGCAGTAGATACCAGTAGATAGTTGTTTTTGGAATGTAATGATAGAAGAAACATGAACAGGTACTCAGAAGAAATTTTTGTAAAGAGTTCTTAAGTAAAATTGACAAGCTTTTTCAACTATTGCACAAATCACTTATCACTTATTTATAATCTGAAAATATGTTTTTTTTTAGTGAATGATTTTTTTACTAACCAGAATTCTATTGAATTATTTTAGAATAAGGGTTCTGCGAATCGACTCCAGAATGAGCTAGCACCAGAACTGAAAATAAACTAAAGCCAGACGAATTTTAGTTAATATTTCTGGCGTTAATTTATAATTTAACTGAAAATTAAAAAAGAGCGAACTAACTCCAGATGATGGCAGACTATTTTTCTGATGTTAATTCGCAAAGCCTGATTCAACAAAAAATTATATTTGAAAAGTTGATATTCTGATATTCTTCTGTGCCCAAGAAAGTAAAAATATTGTACTTTTAAAAATATCTTCAATTTTTCAGAACTTGTTTTTTGCTTTTTCGAGTTTTGCGTCCTCGAGGAGCATAGGGCTTCCACAAAGGTTCTGTATCGCACTCTATTGTGAGCCTGTTGTTTCACTTCTGGCCACGTTCTACCGCTATTCTCAATTTCCTTGGCGACTGATCATCTATAAGTTATCCTAGGTCTACCATAGGTTCCTATACTAGTTCTATCCTATCCTAGGTCTACCCACACTTATATTTCCTTATGGATTCCAGTGTAGTCCTTGGTGCAGTTTTCCAGCTCTTTCCAAAGTGTATGACCAATCTATCTCCATTTTCTTCTCTTTATTTGGCAGTGAATAGCCCTGATATACTCAGTAATTCCTTAATTGAAACTCTCCTTGAATGATCTTGTACTAAATTAATAAAAAATCGCGAACTAAAACAACTCGTTTTTTCGAACTAAGAATTTTATAAAAATTAAATAGAAACCTAATTATTTAACATCAAATTAAAAATTTATTCTTTTAAGAGCCTTTTATAAGTAATTAAAATTATTTTCTAAAGAAATGGAAAAAAGTAATAAATCAAAAGCGGTTTACTTTCAAAATAACTCAAAAAGAAAAAAAAAAATAATAATTACAAAAAAAAAAAAAATTCGTATTGTCAATCATTTATAAAGTTTAAATGTCAAAAGTTTTCTTTTATTTCAGATAGATTAACTTCTACATATAGAACAGATACTTAAGATATTTAACTTTCCAACCCTCTTTCATTCTCTTTTTTAATTCAAAAAAACCGCATTTTAAAAAGAGAATTTTTTAGAAGATATTTACAAAAACAAAAAAAAAACGAGGAAGAGTGTAGCAGAGTAGACTGTGTCAACTCTGGGATACCCGTATGACCGTTACATATACCTTATATCATCCGGTTAATTACTTTTGGCAAAATTTCAAACATACAGCTTTATTAAGTGGAATACTCATATAAAAGAAGGAGTTGTATGGCAGCTACTCGAACCATCAGCCGTAGACCAACCAAATTTTACAGAAACTTTGGCCATTACACTAAACTATTTTTAGCAAAATTTCAGACACCGAGCTTCATTAGGTGTAGTGTAATGCTCATATAAAAGAAGGAGTGGTATGGCAATTACTCGAACCTTCTGCAGTAGACCAACCAAATTTTGCAGAAACTTTGGCCAATACACTAAACAATTTTTAGGAAAATTTCAGACACCCAGCTTCATTAGGTGGAGAATAATGCTCATATAAAAAAAAAAGGAGTTGTATGGCAGCTACTCGAAACCATTCCACTAAACCAACCAAATTTTGCAGAAACTTTGGCCATAATACTAAGCTACTCTTGGCAAAATTTCAGACACGCAGCTGTAGTAGCTACAGAGTAATGCTCATATAAAAAAGAAGTTGTATGGCAGCTCCCCGTACCCATAGACCAAAATGGCTGGATTTAAATAGCGATGACGGCTAGTGCAAAAAAACGAATTTGCGAAAATTTCAAGATCCTAGCTTCTTTAGTTTTTGAGTACATAGCTAAAACGATTTATTTTTCGATTCTGATCCGATCCATACACTTGAGGATATCTCTACCCCCCTCCTTCTCTGCGTCACAAACGTAATGGCAAATTTATTATACCCTTTGACTATATAGTCATACGGGTATAAAAATTAAAGACATCAATACTCACAAAATACAAAAAAAAAAACCGTTTACATAATTTTCATAAAAAATTCTGTTTCATTTCAATTCAAAATTTTCATTGTAAAATCGCGAATATTCTTTTTGTATAGTAATTGCAATCGACAATGTACTTGTATTAATATATGATTATACTAGTAGTTGTGCGGTTCAGTTTTATACAAGTAGTTTGTGGTTCAGTTTTTTTTGTTTTTTTGTGGAAACTTTTAAAGAAAATGTTTATTTTTCTTTTTCTGCATTATTTATTTTTTTTTTTTAAAGAAAAATTCATTTTAAAAGTAATACAGTAAAACTTATTTAGGTAAATTTCCGATAAGTGCTTCAACTTGCTTTAAAATGCAACCACATTTACAATTTTTTTACTATTAACTTTAAATTTCAACTTTTAAGTGTTCAGTTTTATTTTTCCTTTTCATAAAAGAAAATTGTAAATTTAAGAGCCGTATAAAAAAAAGTTCCCAAAACCAATAGTTGCCGTTACGGAGTTACAGCACCTCAAAGTCGGAAAAAACCCAATATTTAAAAAGTTATAGCAAGAGTTCTATAAGGTATATTTTCAATCAAAAACGTCGAAAGACAGCTGCCCTTATAAACTTCATAAAAATATATCGCTTAAATGTAATTAAGGATTGCCATATGGTACTAAAATTAACCGTTATGTAAAACTCAATTTTTGCAAAATGCTTGTTCCCAAATATCTTTTGAACAACTTAAAGCTAGAAACTTGAAATTATGTAGAAGGTAGATCCTCAGAAAATTGTTTTGTCGCGCCCCCTGTTTTAGAGCTGTAAGGGAAATTGAAATTTTAGTATTTTTTAAAAATCCTTGGTTTTTTCATCACTTGTTTTTTGAAACTTTTAATAAATTGTATTTTACGGACTTTTTATGAGTATATAGTTAGTTAGATTCAGTTGGTTGTGCGTAAAGTTAAAATTTTTCTATATTTCTGGTAAAAGCGACACCTCAGCTGGGAACTTTTTTTCCTTTCTTTTGGGGATTTTTATAACAAGAGTATTTTGGAGACTTTTATTGTATGAAAAAAAAATACCTTAAATCAGGGACTATTTTCTGATGTTGTGAATGGTAAAGTATATTTAAATATCCGAATTTTTAACAACCTATTGTCGAAAATCAAAATTAGTTACAAAACTTTAGCTCCGCCATCTATCGTCTAGTAAGAGAATAAGTAATTGATATTTTAATAAATCTTTGGTAACTTTACATCAAAATAGGCTCAACTTGCCCTTTTAATGCAATTAACCGAATTTCGAATAAGTAGTTCCTTCGAATAAATGCTGGACTTAAACGAGTTGGTTTAAAGGCTTTAATTGGCTAAGTACCTAATTTTTCTGGAAGGTACTAAGGCACATTTTACTGTATAGAAGTTTTTTTTTTACATAAATGCAATGTGTCTAAAAAATTTTCCAATGTAAATAATTCGGAAAAATTCCCTTCAAGGATATTCAAGATGATGTACTGGAATATTGCTTATAACTAAGAACATTTTTAATTTTAAATTTAATAACAATAAAATAAAAATTCAATTCAAGCATATCTAAATAAAAAAAAATTAAAAATGTAGAAAATGTCTTACATTTTGGCAGAGGATTCTTTTTTAAAATAAGAGTTTTTTTTTTATTTTAATGCAAACATTCAAAAAAATACCAATGCAAGTTATCGAAAATATGTAGTTAGGTAAGTGTTACCGTGTAAGTTTATGAAAAACGAATCAACTGCAATCCGTAATTATAAGTGAATTGAAATTTAGTGTTTAATTGTGAGCTAATATAAAGGGCTTTATTAGCTCATTTAACAAAGAATGGAAATTAAAAAAAACGAGATATATATTTACAATATTTTAAAAATCGAGATATCGTACTGCCCCCAATTCAATGAACTACTTTTTAACAGACTTAATCAATATATTCTTTTCATATGAACTTTTTAATTTTTCAACTTATGTTGAATATCATTAATTTTTAATGCTGTATTTAGTTCTACTATAGAATCTTTTTCAAACCAAATTTTTTTTTTTTTAAATTGTGGTCTTGGTAAACTTTAAACTCAATTTTAAGGCACTTAGAAGCATTGTAGAGCGATTTTACATTTAATTTACATTTAATAAAAAGTTTTATAATTTTTGTCATGTAATTCTTTAAACTCAATTTTAAGGCACTTAGAACCGTGTTAGAGCGATCCTAGCTTTAATTCATGATCACTACTAAAATTTAACAGGCCAACCAAAATAAATTTGTTTTGAACTTAAAATTTTATTTCAAGGAAACTATGTTTTTCCTAACACTATTAATTTAATTTAAAAAAACTTTGACTCTAATTTATAAAGAAAAGTACAAAGTTTTTAAACTTTTCCATCACTGTTACATTTGCCATATATTAGCAAATTCGAAAACAAAAGACCATATTAAATTGAAATGTGCTGTCGTCCTTGTTGGTATTTTAAGGTTTTATTCAAATTCTTATAAATCAATAAATAATTTAAAATAAAATATATGTACACATGTATATATTTTCTGTATAAAGTATAAGGTAAGTAAAGTATAAGAATGTATATAAGTTTTGTGTATATGGATTACTTAATTTTCAAAACCTTACCTCATCATTATTTGTTGGATTATTAAAAGTAGTTGTGACCTCGACACCTTTTTTGCTATCAACATTACTACTAAATTCAGTATCTTCAACAGTATTAACGGTATTTGTTGAATTACCTTCAACTAAACCTAGCGAGGAAGCAGCTGATTTGCCTTGGTTAGTAAATTTTGATGCTAGCCGAATTTTTAAACGTGTTTTCTTCTTTTGTGGTACAGGCTACAAAACAAAAAAATTCGGATACGAAGTTCGAAACGATAAAAATAAGAAGAAAAACAAAATTTCCGAAAATGAATAAAGGAATAAAGGAATTATGAATATATTTTTTAATTTTTGGTAAATTTAATTTTTGATATTTTTAAAATTATATTTAAATAGTTTTGTAATTTTAAAAGAAAATTCTAACTACAATTTATTTAAAATGCATGTATATATATATTGTTAAATATATTACAATAGATATATAATCTAAATCTATAACTGGTTTGTAAGATCATTAATTAGATCTTAGAAAATTAAAGAGAAAAACAAAAAAAAAGAAAAACTGCCATAAACTAAATATAAAACTAAAATATTGCATAATTTTAGGCTGCTATTTTGTAAATTAAGGTAAAAGTGCTTTTTTAATATTTGTGAATAAAATTGATAATTAATATTTGATTCGATATTTTACAAAAAATAAAAAATTAATAATAAAAACAATAATAAAAATAAGAAAAAATTATATTAAAAAACCTACTTTCTCAGAAAATCGACCGTTTATTTAAAATGTAAGCCTTTTGACCTATAACATTAAGTTCAATTACTTTTGAAATTCTGTTAATTACATTTTTTTTAAAGGTCAGCAAACATTTGTATAGTGTATAAGTGTTGTTTGTATAAATATATATGTTTTAAATTTACATGTGTACATATTTTCTGTCTATACTTAAGTTAAAAGTAATTTTTATTTAATTTAATCATATCTCATTAATTTCTTTTTAATTTAATATATTTATTGATAAAATAACGGATTTATCTTCCCCATTTTAGGATTTTTTTTAAGGATCAATTTTACTGTTAAATATTAGTCCTAGCCAAATATCACATCGTTATATATCCTAGCCTTATATACTCAAGACTTTAATGAAAATATCATTGTAACTTTCTTATCTTTATCAATCAACCCATTTCCGAGATTTCAAAACTAGCCTATTAGCCTGCTAGTCTGAAAGTTTCTAGAGATTAAACAGTTTGACCGAGGCTTTATTTTTGAAAAAGATTATTTTATCAAGATAGAAAAAGATTATGCTTTTTTGAGCCGAATCGTATTAAGGTGCCGGCTACACCTCACACAAAAGTGCCAACAAATTAATTTAAGAATCAGAGGTATATCGTTTTTTTTGGGTCCCTTTTCTTAAAAAATTTGTGGGCTCATTTAAATTGTACGAGTAGTTCTTTTACCCCTTTTTAAGTTGCTTAAGTTATTTTAGCCCTTTTCGTTGTAATATATATGCTGAAAATCATCAATTGTGCATTATTGACAGTATCTTAGTAAACCCTACAACTTTTATTTGAGGGAAGTACCATCAGCTTAAATTCATTTGTAAAATAAATGTGTCCCAATATTTCCAAAATTTTTATAATATCGCATTAAAAGACTCTTATCTTCTTAACAAAAAATTATTTATAATTATAAGTACAAATAATTTTGTAATAACTATTCTTAAGAACTGTTCTTAAGTTCTAAGAGTTTTAAAATATCAACTTATCAAAATGTTCTAATTAAATTGATTGGTATTTTTTTTTATAGACGAAAAACCCACTTAGTCATCATAATTAAATAGAACTTCTTAATATATACGTATATTATAAGTATATTTATACTAATATACCTCATAATAGATAATTAATCATTTTGATTTTAGTTCTGATTAATTGATTATTGACCTTAACCACCTTATTTATTTTCTCTGATTATTTTATAGACACACTAAACAAAATTCTGATAACATGGTAAGCAAATATGGAAGAAAAATTGAAATCCAAAACATATACGAGAAGAGAGAAAATAAATTAATTGAAATAAAAGAGAACATTGAAATCATTCCAATTAAATAATATTAAAGAAAAATGAACAAGCAAATTAAAATAAGATATTAAATGATTGATATAAAAAGTGTTAATCAATGATTATAATATTTACATTTAAAGATATATCAACTTAAAATCTTTCAAATACTTTTACATACATTGTATATACTTAATATTATCATAATATTTACATTAAAATACATTCAAATACTGTAACATACATACAAAATATATAAAATTAATTAATATTACATAATATCAATAGAATATATAGAATTTTTATTCAAAGGTTTTGTTTTAATCTTAAGATTTATAGTGGTTTCTTGAAGCTATTTTTTTACAGTAGAACTTCGTTAAGTGAAAATTATATCTATTTTCTTTTAATTTCTAATCTTTATAATATAGACAAATACAGTTTAATTTAGTTTTTTATTTCACCTTAATGAGCTTTAAATTGTTCATTGGTTACAAGAGTCAACGAATTCTAAAGAAAGGGGGATATTTTGGAAATTGTTTAGACTAAGTATCTTCTGGTATAGAATGTATTTGCTTTGGGATTTCAACATTCATTTTTGGATTCATGATATTTTCAAATATATTCAAAAATAGGTGGGAACATATTAAGTTTAAGGTAATGGCTGTATTTTACAAATAGCTGTTGGTATTGGTTGTAACAGCTCTATTGGTTCGCGAGAGGTTTAATTTTTTGACCATCTGTGGGGGTCTCTCATGCAATATTTGACATTAAGTCATTGATATAGATCACGATATAGATCTATAACGGTAAAAATGTTTAATATTTAGTACATTAAAGCCTAAAGGTGATGACCCAAAAATCGCCTTCCTTCTAATGGTGATTTCATTTAAATCAATGTTTTCTACTTAAATGTCAAAACTACGCTAGAAGGATGCAAGGATTGGTTTTGCAATATTGGTTTTGTAATTTTCAAAATAAAAATATAAAAGTTTCTGTGAAACAATATTTTGAAATACTTTTTACAATTTTAAAAATTAATTATAATTTGAATCTACTGTACAAAAAAAAAAATAAAAAAAAAAATTACAAGTTGGTTGGATTATTCAAACTTGAAACCATTTATTTTCGTTTTGTATGTGTTAAATACCGCAAAATAATGTTTTAAAAGTATCTTATAAGTCTTTTTCAATAATTAATCTTCTAATATTTATATATAAGGCCTTTTTTTGATTCTATTTGAAATGAGGTTATGCGGTTTTTATTTGAATTTATGTATGTATATAAGTACTATTAATTTTATTTTATCTTTTACAACAAATATTAATTTTCAACCAATTAGAAATATTATTACATATATTTATTACTGGGTTCATTAATTATCATACTTTACCTCATAAGTTGTTTTTTTTTTTAAAGGGTAACGGAGGAATTATTAATTATTTGCCATTTGATTACATAAAAACTTATTTACATATATGTATTAAATCAAAATAATTGTGTTTTTTTTGGAAATAAGAAGAGTATTGTTTTGATACTTACACCATTGGTTATTAAATACTAATATTACATTAAGTTTTTCTCAGAATTTAAATTTTAACACTATTGTTATAAGATTTTTTAAATGTTGATAAAGTAATTAATAAAGTTAAACAAATTCTTGATAACAATAGAGATTATGATACTAAATTCTCAAGAATTTTGTAAATACCGAGTCTCGGTAAATCTCGTTTCTTTAAAAAAGGAATTTTGTGCCTCAAAAATTCTGAATATAACAAATTTGGCAAATATCTGTGTTAATTTACTGAAAGTTTATACAACTTGACAAAAAAATATCAACTTGTTTGGAGGATAATATAATATTTAAAATTGTATGTAGGCTATCGAATTATCTTTTCGGCCACCTTTACATTTGTAAGACAAACACTTCTTTATTCTTTAATTTTTTTATTTAAAATTTTATTAATATTTTAATTTTTGCTTCTTGTTCTTTCAGGTATCTGACTATAAGTGAAGTCCAGTTTTTATTCAAGTCTTTTACAAGCTATCATTTTAGCATGGATAATGCTGATTCTACATTATTACATTTTTTGTTATAATATGATTCTACAGTAAATTGAATTCAATGGCGCGGGTTAGACGTTCAGTGAATCAGTCAGTTTTAACTGAAAGCCCATGTAAATTGTTGTTGTAAAAATCATAATAAAATGAATGAAAAAAGTTAAAACGACTTTAACTTTTCTTTAGTTATTTCGATTCCATTGTTTCAAATTTCTTTGCCATTGTTCCAAAGACAAATGTCAAATAAAAAATTTTAGTTGCGTTGCAATTTTCATACAACAAAAAAGTTTAGAGGTAAAATTAAATTAAAAAAAAATATTGATTGTTTCACTTCCACTTGTATGCAACGAATGGCATTTTTCAGTTTGCGCCATCTTTAAATTGCTTTAGGTAAAACTGACTGTTTAACCACCTGTCATTTTTTCAGTACTGAAGCATTGACTGATTCACTGAACGTCTAACCCGCGCCAATTAGAATGAAAATGAAATATTAAAAGTACGAATGAAAATGAAATATTAAAATTAGAATGAAAATATTAAAAATACATTGGTGTATTAATTCATTTAGAATTTAAATATAAAAACAATGTGTGTTAAATATGCTGACAATGTTACATTTGTGATTATAAGTTTATGGTTTAATAAGAAGACAGTTATGTAGGAATTTATTAGTAGTTTAATTTATTAGCTTAGTACAGCGTACATAACTATCGCAATAAATGTTGATAAATGTTTTTGTTCTTTATAATGGGAAAAAATAGTATATGCACTCTAAATTCATATAGCTTTCATTTAAATGCATACCGGAAAACTATTTCATTGGGAACTAACATTTCAGCAATATATATGTATAATATTTGAAATACAAAAACAAATTGAAATAAAATCAAAGAAATGCATCAGAATTTTTTTCAATGACAAACTGAAACGGGGTAGAAATGAAACATCTGTCATTGAAAAAATTTTATTTTATTTTACAAAGTTCAGGAAAATAATTGTCAATCCGAAAAATAATATTATTTAATAAATTTGTATGTTTAGTATAATTCATCAATAGATTAAAGATAATAATTAAAATATTTTACAAAATGTTGGTCATTTTAATAAATTTTAATTATTTTCCAAGTAAAACCACATCTCTCGATTTCCTTGTAATTATTATTTAAATAAACAAAGTTTAAAAGGATTAATATGCCTTTACATATTTTAATTAGCCATTTAATAAACAAAGTTATTCAATTTGGTCTTGAATATTAATTTAAAAGCACATTTGAAAGATATATTAAATTGGTATATTAGTTATTGCATCTGAATGCATTAATTAAGATTAAAAATACAATATTGACAGTTATTTTCATTTCAATACTACTTTAGATACACTAACATATTGTTTTATACTAGGGTTAATTTTACAATGCAAATCAACTAAAATTGGAATAATAAAATTGTAATAAAGCTGTAAAATTGTACACTGATATATTTTTTTCACGATATAAAAAATTTGCACTATAAATTCCTCCATAATAAATTTAAGTGAATTTGCACTATAAATTCCTCCATAATAAATTTAAGTACAAACACATTATGTTATTGTATACAAATAACATTGTTTTAAATAAATTGTTATAAGTAAAACAATTTAGAAGTGTTATCTTATTGTAATTTAACTAAAGTTTCATGTTAATAAATCAGACTCATACTAATTCGTTAGTACAGAAATCAAATATATCAAAAGCATTCTCCATATGACTTTATTGTATTTTTATTAAACGAAGCTGGTAAAGAAATTCTAATTTAGTTGCTTAGTACCTACAAAGTAACTTTAGATAAAATCTTAATTCCGGTTTTTCGTTAAGTAATTTATATAACTGTAAATTAGTGTTAACTGAGGTTTTTCAAATTGTCTTAATCACTGCGCTACTGCTCAGGTGAGTTGATTAGTAGTAATTTATCCAATTGTAACTATATTATGTCTTCAACCAACTCTAAATAAATTGAGTGAGCATCTTTGATTAAACGTCACCAGAAGGAAATAAGAATATCTGCAGAGACTTGGGGCAGAAAGTTTAAAATATTATAATAAATTAACATATTTGCAAAATATTTCAAGAAGTAAAAGAAAATTATGAAAGAAAACTTGTCTAAATGAAAAAGCTACGAGGCAAAAGCTATAAATAACTATTCGTGGCATCCAAATTGCAAATAACGCGTATTAGATACAAAGTAACATGATTCTAAAAGAAAACCAAAAGCTTTCTACAAAGCAATATGATTCAAAATGTATTTTTGTTGCTATAGTTACGCATTTATTGTGTAAATAGCGTATCGAAATATTTCTGTATGCTTTACTTCTCAATTAATTTTAAGTTATTCTTTATATACGGCAACTTATGAAAAGCTTGAACACTATATTTTTCAAATAATATATGATCCAGAATGCTAAAATTTTAATTTACATTTAGATGCTTGCTATCACTAATGCCATTAAGCTTAAATTTAGATGCGGTACTTTTACCGAAGATAACCAGAGTCTAAAATAAGTTTAAGATACAGAAACTATAAAACCAATTTCTCAATATATACTTAATAATTCGTTTTCCTACTTTTCGACGAATACAATACTTTCTTAATTTAGAATATTTTTACTATGGCTGTACGAAAAACGTTCCCAAAACAAAAATTCCCTAAAATACAATTCAAATAAAAGTCTCTAAAAGAAATGACAAAATTCTCAAAATTTGTTTCATTTTACCTTTTTAACATCTTTGTTTTTAAATGTAAATTAGGTAAAATTTAAGATTTTCTACTTTTCCGAAAATTTATTTAATATTATATATTATTTCAATATATAATATATATACATAGATATATAAAATATGTATATACATATAAATATATATATATACGTGCAGATGAGATTCTGAATTCGAAATATTTTAAAAATTGAATACAAAATCAGGGCTCCAAAAATTGGCTTTTTGGGGGCTTAGCAGTGACAATCTCCATTGTGTTAAACATTTTGAAGCTGCAGCCGACTTATACGAAACGTTTTGTATAGTTGGTTAGAAAATTAGAAGTTCAATAAATTTTTAAGCGGATTTCGGAACGTCAGTTTACAATGGGGGTAGAGAAAGCCATAATTATTTTGTACTTTCTGGACTATGGAGTACCTATGATTTCATAAAAAACCCACCACACAACCAACTAAATCTAACTGTCATATACCTTTTAAATTACTTTTGGGGACATTTTTTTGTATTCAAAAAGCTACCATAATACAACTTTTATTAAGGCCTCCAAAATAAATGGCAAAATGGTTTACAAGTTTTTCCAAATTGCGAAACTTTTTACATATGAAAAATATTTTCAAAAGTTTCATTCAAATTTTGCGGATTTTTCCAAAAGTTTCATTCAACGTTTAGGCACTTTTTTAATTTTTAGTTTTTTCCATAATTTTTGTCTTTGGAACTTTTTTCATACAGCAATTCTTACTTTCATTTTTTTTTTTTTGTATTTGTAAAACATAAATTTAATTTTACAATAAATTAGAGTGAATTTTTATTAGTACAAATTACAAAATAAAATAAAATATATAACTGTGTATGTCGTTTTTTTGTTAGTTTCATGTTATTTAACATGTTAACAAACTCGTTAGTCGTTAGTAAATTCTATTTTATTTTCAATAAAAATAAAAAGAAAACAAAAAAAAAACCGGGACATAACAGTTCTGAATTTTTTTACACATAACTTGGTTTTGGTCATTCAACTTCAAAAATAAAAATCATGTATGTGATTTTCATTGTATTGCAAAAACCATTGTTAGACGAATTTTAAAAGTCAATCGTGTTCTAATATAACTTTTATTTCATATAAAAAAAATTCTTTAAAATTTTATTTCAAACTGAATTTTTTTGAACAAATGATGACAAAGAATTCATGGAATAGGACGAAGACATGGATTTCAAAAAAAATATATATAGTAGAAAAATACAGGATTTAAAATTTTTTAATATTTGATATTCGGCTACGTTTTATACGTGCCTTAAAAGGAAATTGTATTTGTCTGTACATTGTACACTGCTATATATATAAAAGATTTATATGTGTTCTGCACATTTTTGACGTGTAACACTATTTCTAATTATTTTTTAAAATTTGATGGCCCTTTTTCGAGATTACGTGCATGTATGCACAACAGCAACAGCAGCTCTAACTTCAATATAATGAATATGCGTATGACTATTGTACTAAAATGGTATATAAATTCCAAGTTGATTTTTGTGTCCATTTGCTTACTATGGATTTTATATCAACAACATTAAATTTCCGATATGATAAAAGATTTTTAAAAAAGAAATTCGGCTCCCTAATTAAATTCATTAAAAAGGGGAATTAAATTCATTCTAGCAGGAGGTATAATAAGTTTGTAATTGAATAGACTTTGTAGTATAAGCATTTGTCAAATACTTATTGAATTCTAGAAAACTATTCAACATTTAAACATTTGAATGAATATAGAAATAAATTTAAAGCATAAAATTGTTCTTAAACAATTGATTGAATACATTAAAACTGGCGATTAAAGGCATGAAGCCTAAGGCAATATAAGCTTTCCTTCAGTACTATCAATACTATAGAAGAAAAGGTTATAAGTTCTTTTGAATAAAAAGAAAGAAACTGTTTGCTCTGTCCTAACCAAAGTTGTTCCATTATGTGGACAACGCGTTAATTCGCTTTTTTGGGTGTTTGTGTGTGTGTCTGTGAATACAACAATTTGCGTAAATTTCAACTGATTTTGATGAAATTTGACATGAGTGATTTTTTCATCAACTATAAAGTAAAGCTCGTAAATGGACCAAATCGGACCACGTGTTCGGGGGTCTTTCATACAAAAATACTAAACTTTTCGAGAAATCTTGAGTTCAATAACTGTCGCAATGAGTTAAAATTTGGTACTTAGACTATTGCCTTATTAGACATAAATTGATTCTAGTATTATGGTTTATAAATTATCTCTGTAAGGAGTTTTGATAATGTCAAGATCCAATAATTCATCGAAATTTCATCCAATTTAAGAACGAGCTCTCAAATGGATCAAATTGGACCATTGGATCATTGGATCGGAAGGTTACCATATAAAATAACTAAATTTCAAAACAATGTTAACAGAATTTCGAGACTTTACAATACAAATAACATTATGCAAGAGGAGAAGCTTATACAATCTATCTTGGATTTATTTCTATATCTTAAATTACAATATTCTGTATATTCTAAATATAATTTCATTGGGACGGTCAAAAGATAGTTATAATTCATTATCATGAGAACTTCACGCGTCCAATTTATTTTATTAGTTACCATGGTAAATAAATCCACTATGTAACTGTAATCCCTGTTTCCAATTAGAAATGTGAGTTGCTTTTATGATACAAACTATAATTTATATTTTTTTTAATAAATATAATCTGAACCCGAAATTTATGATTTGACAGCTTGACGCCCATTCTATCAGTCAGATAATTAGATACACCTAAAATCATTCCTATTATTTGTTTCATTAATGTAAAGCGGGTAAGTTTCATAAATGTATACGAGTATTAAATTCCTAATTTTTTAATATTTCTATTAAAATTATAAAAAACCATTTTTTCAATGATTTGCCTATTATTTTTATAATTATTTATGAAAAATCCTTAAAAAAAAACACAGGTTTACTTTTTATCTTTCACTGTAGTAAAAACTAAAAAAAAAATTTAATCCTTTTAGGATAATGGAAAAAATTCTACAACTAAAGTCGTAACAATATAACAACATTGCACAACAAATTACTAACATGTAATGAAAAAAAAATAGCAAAACAATGTTTGCGTGTCTGCAGTCACTAGACTACAAAATTTAATGTTAGTTGATTTCAATTTAGTTTTTCTATGGTTTTTTGT
Source organism: Dolichopus griseipennis (assembly GCA_963082915.1). Lineage (NCBI taxonomy): Eukaryota > Metazoa > Arthropoda > Insecta > Diptera > Dolichopodidae > Dolichopus > Dolichopus griseipennis. The sequence goes on along the minus strand of OY720442.1, from coordinate 120,836,166 downwards.
TTTTTTTTTTTTCGGGGGTAATTGAATTTGAAAAAGTGGTAAATAAAAATAAAGCAAATAATATACAGATACATTTGTTATGTTTTCTCAAAATGATATTAAATTAGAGTGGACGACATTTTTATATATATATATATATATTTTTTAAAAAACAAAATTACTAACTAGTTGCAACCATTCTTTTAGATTTAATTTAATGGAAAAAGCAACTAAAATGTGATTGACAATTTTTTTAATTCATTAAAATTTAATTGAGAATCATCAAAAAAATTATTTATTAGAAAAGTTTTAAATAAAATTTTAGTAACTAAGTTTTAAAGTCAGAGAATAGGTTAATTTAATTTGTCAAATAATTGTATAAGATTACATTTCAAAATGTAAATTAAATTCTATGTTAGAAATTTATTATATTTATTTTAGGAATTAATTAAGAGTATATCAAGATTCAAGAAAGATGTACCTACTATTAAATGAAGAAAGATGTACAATATTACATTACCGACATTCTACAACAGTACATTAAAAGCAGTGTTAAGGAGACTACTTCTGTAGTACTTATTTAATTATTAGCATACTTGTATATGTTTTATGTATTGTATATAAATTGTATATATAAAAAATAAAATTTTGAAGTTGAATATAAAAATATATCACTGTACGAGTTTCGTCTTTAATCAAATTACATACATTTGGGCGCATGAAGGTTTTGTTAAGCAATAATTCTTAAGGTTTGTTAAGACTTTAAACGACACTTGCTCTTTTGCAAGCTGTATTCTCTAGTTATACATTACTGAGGTCCTTAAAAATTATTTTAAATATATGAAGTGAACCTTTATACTATATTTACAAAATTGCATATTTTTAGGGGTTTCACAATTTTACTTTGATAAAGTTGTAATAACAGTTCAATAATACTTATTATTTTAGTATTTAAAGATTTTTTTTTTTAATTAAACTTTTATTTTGCTATAATTATAACCTATAAATATATTTCCTTACCTAACTTAACCTAACCTGAAATTTATCTTAACTAATATTTTAGCTAAAAAAAATCCACAAAAGTGTTTAGATGCCCACCATAATGAAATAGTATAGCGACATGATTTTAATTTTGATCATTGAGACTATAAAACCCGTGAGTAAGAACCTCTAAATGTAGGCTTCATTGTGGTAAAATATATTTGATATTTTCTGGAGTTTCTAATGCTCTATCATAATCGCTTTTGACTAAATTTATATATTCTCAGTATTATTGCTGCCTCGTAAAAATATTTATTAGAATAAAAATGCTTTTATTCGGACAAAGGCTTTCTATGTTTATTATACAAACCTTTTAGCATTTATTTCAATATGACGTTCAAACTTATTTATTTCCCTTGCCAATTGAGTATTTTACATAATAAACAAACTTCAAGTTGCAATGTAACTTAACTGCAAGATATTTAATGAATTTTTGTTTTGACATGTTTACAGTTTGACAACTTTTGGTTTTGACATTTAATTACGAAAAATAACACATTTATATAGTATTTTATGAAATTTTGCTTCATTGAATAATTATATATTAAATATAGAAAATAAATAATTCAAATAAGTCATTTAATCCCGTTATAATACAGAACGTTTTGAACAAACGTCAGGTCTTACAAAGTTTGAGAAGTTCTTTTCAATTTAAAATTTAATTACTTAACTTTGACACACCTTCAAAGCTTAGAAAAAGAATACTACTGCAAAAGCTATTTAAAACCAAAACTCATGGCAAATATTAAAGTTTGAACTTCAGTTTTAAATATTCTACATTTTTTGTACGAAAATCACAATTGAAACTTTGACAGAAAACGGAATCCAATTTGAATTATTAATAATAATTCACAAGACAAATCTCATACCATTAAATTTTCGATGACAAATGAAAAACCTTTAGCATGACTAATAGACAATTTTAATCGATTATTCTAACAAATTATTATATTGATAATAAAATGAAATATTTTATTACCAAAATTAAAAAAAAAAAAGAAACAAATTTATCTTATAATTTCATAAATCATCATATTAAAATAAATTTTATGTTATCTTAATAAAATATTTTCTAAAATTTTTTTATTTTTCCAAAAAATATTTTCATTCTATTCATTATTGATTACACAATATTTTTATTTATACTATATATATATATATATTTATGTATGTATACACCACAGTAAGATTTTATTAAGTAATATTTCGGCAAATTGACTCCAAGGAAATAATTATTCATATTTTACTGATGAAAAATATTAAAAACAAAAATTTAAAACAACATCAAGACATCAATACATAGAAAAACATCGAAACATTTTATTCAACCAAAAATAAAACCAATAAATATGTAAATTTATAAAACGGAATAAAAAAAAAAAAAAACAGAAATTAAATTCAAAATAATAACAAAATATTTCAATAATAAACATTAATAAAATACAAAAAAAAAAACCAGAAAAGCCAATAAAAAAGAAAGAAACAAAAGATATTCTATCATTTGTGTTGTATCATTATAATAAAAAAAATATTTAACTTCTTTCAACCCCGTTTCTTACCTGATTATTATTCGCTGTAATATCGACTGGACGTGGCCTCCTTCTATGTATCCTTTTTCTAGCTGTTTGATATATTTTCCAATATAATACTAATATAACCAACAATGGAACATAAAATGTACAACAAGTGGCAAAAACCTAGAACAAAAATAATATATAAAATTAAATATTATGGTGTATATTTAAAAAAGAAATTAATAATAAATTCTATTGATATAAATTTATCAGGGACGAGGCTTTAGTATTAATAATTTTAAAATTTTTTGTAAAATATTATTGTAGAACAGCATAAGTTACTGTTCTTCTTCTTCAATGTTTGTATTTTTAAGCTCCAACTGTTCAACTCTTAGGCTAATAAGCCTTTCTTTACTATAGGTACATGTTGGAACAGGGGGTTGTATTATATTCGTGTAATTAAAATTGGTCTTATTAAATTTCACATACAATTTAAACATGAGATAGTACTAGGCCTTATAACATGTAGAAACGTCTTAGATTTTCAATACTTACAATTCTTATTTTCTTGATATTGTAATAATTTGTATTTGAGTTATATGATATTCTATATTTGTGAGTTATATTATTCAATTAAATTATTTGTTTATATTGTTATATTAATGTGTTGTTTTATTAAAGATATATAATTATTAATTTAACCATTAATTTAAACCGAATGGTGAATGGTAGTCGAGTCGAAAACCAGAAAAATTTTTTCACTTTTACTGGGATCCGAACCCGGGTCTTTCGCATGAAAGGTCGACACTCTAATCACTGTGTCACCCAGCTGTTTTGATCTATTAGATTTTATTTAAATATTTTCAATTTGTTTTAGAATTTAACCGTAGGTTTTGAACTTTTTTTTTAAGTCTAAATGAAATAGACGATTTAGTTTAAACGAGTTAAAGCAACAGTTAGTTAGTTAAAATACAGTGCTTGTTTTATGATATAACTGAAGTAATCAAGAATACTATTTATTTATTAATTTAATCATACAATTCCGATATGATACAATAATACTAATCTGATATAATACCTTGAACAATCCATAATAAAAAGAAGTCTGAAATAAGGCCCTGCGAAATAAGCTCCTCGGGTGGTATTTGTTATTTAAAGTGAAAAACCTTTAAAGTAGAGCCATATTTCTCAATAAGTTGAACATTTAATTGAAAGGAAATAGCCCATCGGAACTGTTAATTTTCAAAAAGTCAAAAATGAAACAGATAATTCAAACTAACATCTCGGGGTCTTATTTCTTATTAACGACTCTACCTTAAACATCACATTATTAAATAATTTATTTAAACTTTTTATTTTTTTTATAATTAAATATTTTACGTTTTGTATTGTCTTTTGCAAGTTTTTTGAAGTTATATAAAGATACACTAATAATTTTAATTGACCATTATTCTTAAATGAACGCTTCGCTACTGATACAAGTGAGCAAAAAATAAAATTCAAAATAATAAAAATGAATAATAAAATGAAATAAAAGACTAATAATATTCGTTTAAGAAATGAATGAAGAAATATAAAAAAAATTTAAATATCGTAAAATTTTATTGCAAATCATTTTATGCTAAAATATTAAATGTTGGAGGTTCTGGTTGTGGAATATGAAAAACCAAATATAAAAAAAAATGGAAATAAAAATTTTAAATGTATTTTATGTAACTGGAAAGCATTTAATAAAATAAAAAAAAAAATAAAAGAACATTTGCGTTGAATAATATTTCTGGGAAGCAACAGGAACTTTTTAAATATTTTTTTTACGATTTTGTTTGGTTGGATGTTAATTTTTTTTTTGTTACCTCATGTTGCTTAAAATTATGATCATTTATAGTTTTATTATATATATATATATATATATACATATATATGAGAAAGAGTTGTATAGAAAGTATTTTAATAAAGAAGTTGATATGAAATTGTTTATTTTTAAAAAAGTGGAATTGGTTACTACTAAAGCATTAATTATGAGTAAATTTTTATTGAATCGTATCTGCCTTTTAAATACGGTCGCTATCTAATTTAAACCCACACAGTCTTATACTGTCTTTGTAATAGACAGCACTAGAAGCAATGCTTGTATAAAACATTCTAAGACAGCGCTGTCTAGAGAATGAAACTTCAAAATCATATTTTTAATGTCAAAAAAAATAAAAAAATTAAGTAAAAGCAGAAGTTTGTTTAATGAAGAAGCATTATAGCTGCACTGAACTTAACTTAAAGGAACTCAATTCTATAATTTATGTTTATAGATTAATAATTTAATACAGTACTATGTTCAGCAGAAATTAGTTCACAGAATTTTTCATAATCCGTATTTAAGGCACAACAAATCTGTTAAAGATTAGTTTAAGTTTATCAAAGGTACTTCTTAGGGCTATAAATGAGTTAACCCCTCTAAATCTATATTATTTTATTTCTAAATCTTTAATTTTTTCTATAACAAAGTAGCGTTAACGCATATCCTCCCTTCTCTTGCATTTTTTTATTCAGGACAATATTCGCCCATTTCATTCTCATACTGTCAGTAAATTGACATTTAAAAGTATTGATAGTGACAGTTGATAGTGTCATTATGTAAATGCCAGATTACATATAAATATGTCTTGAGCAAGTATGTAAATAGAATATAAATTGTAAGAAGTATTTTTACTAATAATAGAAAACACATGTAGATGGTAACACTAATGTTAATCATATTGCTTTAAATGTCACAGGTGGCAGAACATATATTTAGGTTAGCTAAATTGAATTGTATGTTACTAATAATTGTAAGTTAAGATGTTGAAATTTTATATAGAGCTCAATAAACAAATAAAAAAAAAAAAAATTTCATGAATTAAAAATAACTGTCAGTTTGACAGATAGTATTACGAATAATTGTCAGTATATTCTGAATGACACATATTATACAGCTTTGAAAATCTTTAAAAAACATTTAAAAAATTCTATATTTCAGAATAATTACATTTTAATTTAAAAATTCCTATTAAATATGTAGTGGGCTTATATAAACAGTCAAAATTTTACGACATATTTTTTTTTGGATAATTTTTTACAATATATGTATATTTATATATATATATATAAATATATACAACTGAAATGCAGCTGCTTTCCACGGATTCTTTTAATAGAATATAATGTAATTTTTTAAACGGAAAACTATTACGGAAAAAATTAAATATTTTTTTTGGCAAAAAATTTGTCCCAATTTTATGTAATTTTATTTTACAATTTTTTTTTTGTTTTTTTACCTGATAAGCAACATCTTGTGAAACCATACATTTTTGTTGTTCTATTCTTTGAAGATATTCGGGATCTTTCCAACCAAATTGTGGTGCTAATGAAACGATAACAGCAAAAAACCAAACAAAAAATATCATTGTAAAAACTCGTTTACTGGTCCTTTGGTGCATATAATCAACATTTGTTACAGCCCAGTATCTGTAAAAAAAAACCCAAAAAAAAAATTATATATTAAATGTGATGTGTTGTAGTAGGTTGTTGTATACAAAATATTGAAAATATGAATAGAGTTTTAACCTAGGATACCTGTTTGGTATTACTGTGGCAAAATATATTATGGTAACATGTACATATATTGAATTTTGTAAAATATAAAATTTAATATAATTTAATGTTTACCGTTATAATAATAACAGAATATTTTTTAATATATCTACAAATACAGTTTATATTACACTTTACAGTAAAGTTATATGCCATACACTCTTTGTAATCAATATGTTAAAGCAGGAAGTAGAGATTAATTAAAGATTAGAAGAGGTTGTCTAATATTCGCTTGGGTAGGATAACGTATTGTGGTGATTTATTTTATTAGCGAGCGTTCCATGATCTTGGTTTAGGAAACCTTCATAAAAAAGAATATTTCAAATTTGCTTACATATCAATTTATTAACGTGCCTGAGTAATAGGTTAAAATTAAAATTTTAATAAAAATAATAAAAATGAAAATGTTGCATACTTATAGGATGATTAAGGAAGACTTGCTTTCCCCCCCGTCTAAACAACATAGGATGATTATATTTCCTGCATTATATGCAAAGTATTGTGATAAGTTTTATAACAATTTTTTTTAAACATAATATACGCTTACAGTGTTAGATATCCTGCTTCCATTTTATTTTTTAAAATCTTCTAAAGTACGGTTTCGAATTATAAAATTCAAAATTGTTTTATAGCTTTTAAAATAAATTATCTAAATAATTCCATTTTATTTCGTTCGTCACATTTTGAAAATGGGATTGCTTGATATATTTATAAACAATGGGATTACATATTTTGATACATTTATCTCCTAATAATTAAAAAATTTCAATGTCCCTGCATCAAATAGTGTCATTCTAATTGTCTACTTCTTACAAACTTTGTCACAATAATTTGCATATACTGCGGGGAATATAATCATCCTAAAGGTATGCAATTTTTTTAAAGTTTTATTTTTAACCTATATTATTTTAACTGAAGCAAGTTAAAACAAATTTATATCTACACAAATTGGAAATATTGTTTTTTAATAACCGCTCCCGATTAAAATAACTCACAATTAAAACTTTTAAAAAATTTGCATATTTCTAGGATGATTTTATTCCTGACGACCTGTATATCAAATTGATTTGCTTAAATGGTAACAGACAGTCATTCAGAATACCACTACTAATTGGTCTGAAATTCCTTTTTCATTTTTGTATACATAATAAACTAAATGAAATGAAAAATAAATTTTTAAATTGTTTCCTTTACAAAAGGTATATTGTTGTCTCTGTATTTTGGGGGAAAATTCCATTGTTGACAGATGGAAATTATTTTTGTATCTATAGATACGCACAAAGCAAAAAAACAAAAAAAAAAAAATGAAATATAATATTGAGCCTAGAAGGTACAAAATTAATGAATGAAAATGAAGAAAATTGTTAAATGAAATTTTGTTATCAAAAGAAAAAAAAAAAAAACAAAAACAAATTTTTATTCATTGTATACTGCAATATTTGCTGGGTTTCGATGGTGATTTGAAGGTGCTATTGTGTTGTGATGTAAATTTTGTCAAAAGGATGTTTTTTTTTTTTTTGTCTTTAAATTTCAATGATTATTTTCTTTTAGATGGAAAAGTGGAAATGGTCCTTTTTTTGTATATTTGTATTGGGTTATTATATAGACATGTCAGTATTCAGTTAGCTTTTGGTATATTAATTAAGGAAACCTTTTGACGATGTGAAAAAATTTTCTAATAAAAGATAAAATTCAAAAAGGTGACGTTAACGACCTATAAATGTTTTTTTTTTCTATTTTTTATATTTCATTTTTTCAAAATAAAATTAAATAGAAAAAAAAAAAAAAAATTATAATAAAAAAGTCTTTAATTTTTATGACTTGAATATCAATGTTTTACTTTTATTTTATGGAGCCTTCAAAATGTGAATACACTTTAAAATTGTGAATTTCTTTAATATGATTTAACTATACAATGTTGGAAGGTCCTTTTTAAATGTTTGCTCTATTATTTTCTAGAAATTTAAATTTAAGCGTTAGTTCAAATATTGTTTTGTTCTTAGTGTTGATCAAATGTTCCATTTAATGGTTTTAAAGTAATATTATTTAAATATATTACAGTTTCTTGTTCTATGTGTTTAAAAAAGGAGGGTCGAGGATTGCTTTGAGGATATTTAGTAAAATTAGGTGTTAAATGTTTTTAAGTTTTGCGAAAATTCTATTAAAAGAATTTATAGATCACATAGAAAAATAGAATAGTAGGTCATAGAATATCTTTAATGGTTATGAAAAAATTATCAAATATATGTTTGATATTTATTTTTGTACAAAATTCTATTTTCATATATATATTTCTAAATATAAATAAATCTATATACGAATTACAAAATGATATTTTTAACATTTAGAGTAGTACAATAAATAATTCGGGAGGGTTTTTGTAAAACAAACCAAATTCATGTGAAAAGAGTATATAATGCCTGTATAAACGTATAAAGTTATACAGACAGTATATAAGCAGAATAAGTTTTAATGCTTCCAAACTCAAAGCTGAAGCGATTCTGTACTAACCATTTATTTTGGCAATGTGGGTATCGAAAACTCCGAATCATTAAAAATCCTAGGCATGGAAATAAATGCAAACTCTCGTGGAACGACCACATATTTTCGGTGGCAAAAGATGCCGCGAAATGCCTGACATTCTTAAGTAGGAATAGGAAATACTTTACATCTTCAATTCTACTTCAAATTTGTAAAACCTACATTCGGCCGAGAATTGAGTATAATTCTCACATATTTGCTGGAGCACCCAGCACCGTTCTTCAATATCTGAATAAGATATAAAAAGAGAGCTGTTCGTATTATCACTGATACTAACGTCACAAAAAACTTACCGTCTTTAAGTCTCCGTCGTAATGTAGGAGCTGCTTGTCCATTTATAAATATATACTATGTAAAACTTCGGAAGAAATTAAAAATATTATGCCAAAAATCAAACCCTGCTGTCGTAACAAATGGTTAGCAGCTCAATCTTATTCACATACAGTAGAGCTTTTTAGAACAAGAATTCTGAAATTTTGGAACTCTTTTTTAAGTCGTAATTCAAAATTGTGGAACACATTACCCCCATATGTAGTCCCAATTCATATCACCTAGAAAAATTTAAGAAGGAAGTTAACTTCTACCTCTTGGATTGCCCATTCAACCTTTGATAGACATTTATATTTATATCTTATCGCTTCTTTTCAGCCATTATACTGCGGAAGCAGCTAGGGTGCTTATCCCATTATTTTGGCTACGAGAGGAGGCTACGGGTTTTAGTGATTAAAAATTTCACACTACCTTGGGGGATTAGGATTTCAGGTGCCTTTTGAAGGTTTTTTCCTCTCTTAGGCAAAAAAAAAAAAAAAATTGAGTTATATATAATTTATTGATGTATTTATATATATATTTATATATATGAAAGAGTCTCAGATTTATATAATTTTATAACAAGGATACGTTTATTAGATCCAAGGTCACAACCATGCTATTTTCTCGTACAACTAAGGACTAAACATATAACTGGTATACTTAAATATGTTCTATTAAATGATTCCTTTGTTTAAAATCATTGGTAACTTTTTTTTTCTGTATACATCAGCACCTGTAAATATTTATTAAAAAATAATATTTAATCGATACTTTTATTAATGTGCATTGGACAGAACTTTCGCTTTGTGATATTGTGTTTTTAAAAGTTTATACGTGTTTTGTGTTTACTAAAAAAAGGTGATGTAACGTGAAAGAAATACGTGTATTAAAAACTTCAAGGTATTTTAAAACATTTTTGTAAAATTTTTTACAATGTAAAAAACATCAAAGAATGTTCAGACACTTTTATTGGTCAAGCAAAAAGTATCAGCAAAATGTATTCGGTTGCATATATAAAACAAACTTAAATTATATTTAAAACGAGGAAGAGTGTAGTAGAGTAGACTGTGTCAACTCTGGGATACCCGTATGACCGTAACATACACATTATATCATCCGGTTAATTACTTTTGGCAAAATTTCAAACATTCAGCTTTATTAGGTGTAGAGTAATGCTCATATAAAAGAAGGAGTTGTATGGCAGCTACTCGAACCCTTTGCAGTAGACCAACCAAATTTTGCAGTAACTTTGGCCATTACACTAAACTATTTTTGGCAAAATTTCAGACACCCAGCTTCATCAGGTGTAGTGTAAAGCTCATATAAAAGAAGGAGTTGTATGGCAGCTACTCGAACCCTTTGCAGTAGACCAACCAAATTTTGCAGTAACTTTGGCCATTATACTAAACTACTTTTGGCAAAATTTCAGACACGCAGCTTTCATAGGTATAGAGTAATGCTCATATAAAATTAGAAGTTGTATGGCAGGTATTCGAACCCGTGGACCAAAATGGCTGAATGTAAACCTCGATTCCGTTTTGTGCATAAAAACGAATTTGTGAAAATTTCATAATCCTAGCTCCTATACTTTTTGAGTTATCGTGATGACATACATAGCTAAATCGATTTATTTTTCGATTCTGATCCGATCCATACACTTGAGTCTATATCTACCCCCCCTCCTTCTCTGCGTCACAAACGTAATTGCAAATTTATTATACCCTTTGACTATATAGTCATACGGGTATAAATATTAATAAAACTTTAACCGCTGCAGGGTTAACGTTATTTGAAAGTACAAAGGAAAAATAAATTGTAAATAAAAATTAAAAATGTGTTTTATGTGGTTATTTAAACTACAATCAAAATCGGTTAAAAAGACATTGACCGAAATTTAGTCGTTATAAGTCCTTATTTCACCGTAAATATTTCGGGAATATGTGAAACAGTTCTAACATATGGCAGCGAAATCTGGCTTGTAACCAGCAGCCTAACCCACAAGCTGCAGGTTTTCGTAAATAAGTGTCTTAGGATAATATGCCGCATATTCTGGCATATACGTATGGCATTAGAGTTGAACTCTCAAGGGATTAGAAGACGCGGCCGTCCCAACATAACATGACGCAGAACAATTTATCAAGAAAGGGTTAAATGCAACATCTCCTGGTATGACATTCAAATATTAGCGCGGAATCGCTTGAGATGAAGGTGTCAAGGGGAAGTCCTATGCTGCTTAAAAAAAAATTACACCGTTTTGTAGACAATTTTCAAATTCGCTTTATTTTTAATAACGTTCAAAATCGTAGAATGCAAAACTACCAATTCTTTAATTATTCTTCATTTGATTCTTCTAAAATTATTAAATTCGCATTTAGAAAAAATATGTAGTCCATTATGTGTTTATTGTTTTATTTATCACACTCGAGTAGCCAAACAGTATGAGACTTTTTGTCGAAGCTAAATTAAGGTACTATAAGTTTTAATTATATCATAATAAATGTGAGGTCAATTCATATACTTCAATACTTAATTTTTTTAATGTTTGTAACATCATAGAATCACAGACTTAAAATTTGATAACCAATATTGGCACGAAGATGCAAAATACGTTTTAAAAAATTTACTTTAACAAATTCTTGAATTTACACGCTGTGACAGAATAATTAACAGGCGCAGCTATTCAAACCGGATATTAGTTAGTATATCATATTATCACCAGCAGCAGCAACAGTAGTCGTTTGTCTTTTTATATATTTATATATTTAGATTATTAGATATATTTATATTATTGAAGTTTTGAAGATTGTCTAATATCGATTGTCAATAATGTACAAAATTTGGTTAAATAATAGTTTCGACTTAATGAAGATGTAAAATACACATCTTTAAATTTAAAGATGCAATTGCTAGAGATGGTTTATCGCAATAGATACAAATTTCAGGAGTCGCTATATAGTTAGGACACTTGAAGAGCTTAAATTTATACTTTTAATTAGGTTTTGAGTCAGCTGATTTATCACAATACCTTTGTGAAATTTATCCATTAGATCAGCGTGCATGTACAGTCCTATTCGTTTTTTTTTCAATTATAACTTATATGGTATATTTTAAATTAAAATATTATATATTTAATTAAGGACCTAGTGTATTTTGGTTCCCAACTTAGTTTTAAAACTCATTATAACAATATTATAAATAAAACTAATTCATTATTTTGATTTTTTAAACGTTTTGCAAAGGAATTTTCAGATCCTTATGTTCTTAAATCATTGTAAACTTGTCCTGTAAGACCGAATCTGTAATATGGTAGTAAAGTTTGATGTCTGTTTTATATGGTACACATTTATAGCATTGAGTAAATAAAAAAAAACTATCTTAGTTTTGTTTTACGCCACTTGACATCATCGGATCACATTATTTTACCACCATTTGAACATAAGGGCTTAAGTTAATTGATTTTTATATAATTATTGATTTTAATTGTATAATTTTGATTGTTACTTGTATGCTTTTGCGAACTGTTAGTATTAAGCATTATAATAAATGCAAAGCTTTTTTTGAATGAAGTACGCGTAAAATAGTGAAATAAAAATCAAGTGGTAACACTTTTTTAAAAGCTTTAAATTATTGAACAGTTGTATATGTAAATATACACCCATATATAAAATAATTATTGTATCATATTTTCACGAATTTTTCAAATGTTTTTAAAGGAAATTGTATATTTAAAACACTTTAAAATTAAACAAAAAAAGAACAAGAAAAACCTACATTACCTCTTTATATTTTTCAATATTTTGACAATTTTTCACTTTATATTCATATTTTGTTTTAAATCATAATTCTGTGAATTGAATACAAATTTATCTAGGGAGTATAGCTATATTTATTCTAGAAGTTCATTTTATTTTTTGGTTTTATTTTTGGTTTTGATTCAAAATTCTTTTGAATTTAAAAAACAAAAAAAAAAAAAAAAATGGAAATAAAAATTTACAAAAATTATATATGACAAATAACACTTTTGGGAAATAGAATTTTTTTTCGAAGAAAAAAATAAATAAATAAAAAATTGAAAAATTTTGATTGAAAGAGAAGAATATCGAATTTGTCATTAGAATTTCTTTGAATTAAAGAAAAAGACAATAACATTATATATGTATTTGTGCAAAATTGATATTTAATTTAATTGAAAGAAAATTTTGAAGGAAAAATAATATTAAAAATCTAAATGGTACAATATACATGCACATTCTTTTGATATATGTGTATCTTAACAATAAAAGAATAAACATAAACTTTTATAATTTTAATTGATATCTCGTTTAATATTAATTTTCACTTTGTATTATGCTGTCCTAAGTTTTATAAAATACGAATTACGATATTATGTAACTTCAAGCATTTACATTCACTTTTATTCGTACAAGATTAGGTAGATCAGTTCTTGTTTTCATTATGTAGCTTTTTCTTAATTTATTTATATATTAGATTTGTACAATTTCACTTAATTTTACTAATTTAAGCTAATTCGCATACAAATGGATATTAATTTAAATATGTTAATTTGCAATAAATATGGGGAAAATGTAATTACTTCAAGGTCAAAAATCTAGATTACTAATAAAGTACAAAATTTTGTTATATAACCAAATAATTAAGACCATCTGGTTGTAGCATACCTCCTTGTTATAGGTATTTTAGGGCTCTGCTAAACGGCCAGATATTAAGATAATTCAAACATTTCAAATAAAAGTGCTACGTAATATGGTGAGTGCTTCTTGGTACGTACAAAATTCTGGCTTACATAAGGATTCAGAGAATCCAAATGTTAGCGATGAAATTAAGAATCATGCAACAAAATATAAGATCTATCAGGTCACATAAGATAATCACATAAACATATAAACTTTAAAACTTCTACTATCTTCAAATGTCAATAGAAGGCTTAAAAGAACTAGTGATAAATTCAGATTATAATAAATTATATGAAATAAATATATGAAAAAGAACTAGTGATAAATTCAGATTATAATAAATTAATGGGTTAACAGAGGTCTCTAATTTCAGGAGATTATAAATAGTTAGCGCAAAATAAATGGTTATAATTTATAAGACGGGTGTTTTAAGTGTTTCAAAGTCACACATAATTGTGGTTGCAAGTAGTATCTTTCTATGATTTTCACCAACCTTACCCCACGAAAAAAGAAAGATTATTAATTACAAAATTTAGTTGGTAAACATGAAGATTAAGAAACTTCATTATATTTCAATATAAATTTTTATACCCGTATAACTATAAGTCTAAAGGGTATACTAAATTTGTCATTACGTTTGTGTAGCAGAGAAGGAATTGGGATAGATATTGACTCAAGTCTATGGATCGGATCAGAACAAAAAATAAATCGATTTAGTTATGTATGTCCGTAAAGAAGTAGGATTTTGAAACTTTCACAAAATTTCCTGCCATTATGGTCCACGGGTTTGAGCACCTGCTATACAACTCCTTATATATAAGAATTACTCTAAACCTAATAAAGCTATATTCAAACATTTTGCCAAAAATAATTAACTGGATGATATAATGTTAATATTAGGGTATCTCAGGTCGTAAGGGTATCCCAGAGTTGACATAGTTTACTGTACTACACTCTTCCTCGTTTTGTGAGTTTTTAAACATACATTAGGCTTAACTTACATTAGGCGTCAGTTAGATTAGGCGTGAGTTACATTGGGCGTCAGTTACATTTTGAATTTTTTTTCGTTTCAGTTTGTCATTGAAAAAAATTCTGAAGTAATTCTTGATTATTATTTCATTATGATTCTGTATTTCAATCAGTTTACACTAAAGTTTTAAAATGGTATTGAAATGTTTCTCCCAATTACATATCACGCAAAGCTGTAACTGACGCCTTAGCTAAAACTTTTAAGTTCTTAAGAAGTTGTTTTTAAGAAGTTTTTCAGTTGAATATTTTACTAATATAAAATAATATGATATTTCCAAGTTTCATTTTCCAAGTTTCAATAGTAATTTTATTAATTTATAATCATTGTTTTACAATTTAAATAATAACATTAATTAACTTAACAAACATGTAATATTATGTAAGCAATTTTTCAATGTTTTAACACATAGGTATTCAACTTTTTCTCAGGAGTATAACTAATTAACAATACACCTACCATCTTTCATTTTAAATAAATGCCGAAAAATATTTTCCTTTATTAAAACTATATTTCCATTTTAATAATGTTCTATTTTAACTAAATTTTACCCCATATCGCTAATACAATTGTTTTACTACAAAAAAAAAAAAAAACTTTAAAAAACTACTTTATAATTTAATTAATCATAATATTATTTAAAGGTATAATTATAAATTAGTTTAATGGTTTTTATTACATTTTATTTTTCTCCCCTATTTTTTTTTAGTGAAACAAAATACTTAAAAATTTTCTCTTTATTAAAATTTATATTCAGAAAATGTTTTTCTTTAAAAATATTATTAAAATAAATATATACTCTTTTTACATAAATTTAGTCCTTTTGTTTAAAGGATATTTTTCAATTTTGAAATTAATTTGGTCCTTTTTCAAATATAAATAGTCCTAAACTTTCAGATTACATTGGTCTGTTTTTACGTTTATTTGTCACTTTCCATTTTCCATTACAGATTTGGGGACTAAATTATTCAAATAATGTCAATTCGACTTCTAGATCCCAAGATAAGTAGCGTTTTTTAAAAAATGACCAAATTAATTTGAAATAAGATCAACTTAATTTGAAAATTTGCGAAAAATTTAATTTGAAAATGAGAAAATTGATTTGGAAATAGTAAAATTCTTTCATTTTAAAAAGGACCAAATTCATGTGAAAAGAGTATATATTTGAAACCCTTCTAACAATTTTATTTCTTAAATCAAACAGAAAATTTTTATATTAAATATGAAAAATTAAAGGAAATTAAGCCCTTGATTTTCACAATTTCAATGTAATTTACGAATATAAATTTTAAGGTAAATTATAAAATGAGAAAAATGCTTTTAATGAAAATATTTTTTTTTCTTTGAAAATGAGAACAACAAAAAAAAGAAAAACAAAATTAAACTTTTCCATCATAAATTCTAATTTTCTTTTATAAGTTATTTTGTTGTTATTTAACTTTATTTAAACAAAAAAACAATACAAAATTAGCCACAAAGGTATTTTAACTCTTTTTTTTTTTTTTGTTTTTCTTTTAATTTGTTTTTATTGTTGTACCGATTCATTATCCTTGCAATATTACATAAATGTATATATATATATATATATATATATATATAGATTTATAAAATTACCTAAATAACAGGAAAATAAATAATTATAATTTATAAGTTACAGAAAAATAAGAGATATATAACAAAACAACTTTTTTAAGGACCTCATTTTTTCCTGAATTAAAAATAAAGAAAAAAATTTATGAAAAACTTTAATCATTAACTAAATTTTTGCAGTCCAAAGAATTAAAAACGTACAAGTGAAAATTTTACAGTTTTTTGGTACAATTAGTTTGTGAAAAACCTATATATACTAAAGGCCCCAGTGCTGAAATTTGTTTACGAAATTTACCCGAAGACAATCTATCGTTATCTATTCGTGAACACGAACAGGAGATTTTAAAAACTCCTTTAAGTCTTGTATATAAATAAGAACTAATTTTAAAGTTACTCTCTAAGCACTGATGCCATTAGTATATGGAGGTATTGGTTTATGATTGAAAATATAATAACAATTATTATTAATTTATTAAATATTTACAAGTGCATAAAATACTTTTTAAAATGACGGACCTATTTCCTTGTGGATGTGGACCAAATTTATTATTTATTTTATTTATATAATATATTTTTCTACATATATTTGGTTACCATGGGGATTTGTAAGAAAAATTATATTGAAAATTTTTTTTTTTTAATTTAAAATTTCATGACCTGAAAATGAATCGAATTCACTTCGCACTCAATCAGTTAATAAGCCAAATACTTACCCACTACACTACTGAGGCATCCATTAATTTTTTTACTTTATATTTTTTTTTTTATTTATAAACTGTTAAAGTTTTGAGATGACATTTTACAAAATTGTCTGTAACATAGGTATACATTGAAAAAAGTAGCAAAAAATCGGAAATAAATTTCACCCTTATTTTTCTAATTATTAAAATTGATTATAGTTCCATATTCAATAACTACTCCATCAGTTAAATCGGTTTTAATATTATGTCTTAAACTTCAATCGATACAATTGTGTATCAAAGAAAAAATATATTTTTTTATATATTTGCATATCTGTGAGTTACATTTTTAAATTAAATTAAAATTAAAAGCGTAAATTTTTGATTGTGTGTCTAAGTTCAAAATGTCTAAGTTATGGGAATTTTTTCTTCCAGAACTATTTCACCATCTAATCCGACGTATTCGGACGTAAAACAGATTTAATATGTGCACAATATATTTCTCAAAAATAACTGCGAAAGAGTTTTTACTTTATAATATGAGATATTTCATAAAACTTGGAAGAAGCCTATGCTACTAAACCTATACTAACTTACTAAATCATGGATTTTAATGTACTTTCATTTATGTAAGAAAATACATAGCAATTTGACAATTTGAATTCTTCTGCATCAATTTGCTAATTTTGAAAAAAATCTAGTATTTTACATTTTAATTTTCAATTCAAATGTACAGCTTTTGGGGACCGTCTAAATATAAGTATATATAACCTCACATATAAAATATTCTATCAATAACATAACATTCAATTGAAAATTAAATTTATTGGTGAAGTTGAATCGAAGCAGGCGGATTGAAGCAAGTAGGATCGAAAATAAAAATACTAAATTAAGAAAGTTTTTTTTTAAAAAAAAAAAGAGTTTAAAAAAAAATATCATAAACTTATCTAAATCCATTTATCCGTACTTTTTAATTAATCTATAAATATTTCTTTGAATTTTAAACTTCTTAAGCCGTTGTCCTCAAAATTTGCATTTTCTGTAGTTACACACTTTTAACATAGAAGAGAATATAGTTATAAGTTTATTAAAGAGTATAAGTTAAATACATTTATACAAATATATTTCTTTAAAAAAATATTATTCAAAAACCGGTTAATATGAAATAAGCATCAGGTGATTTACGTAAACTAAGGTAATTGTAGTGAAAGAGGTTGATGTTAAAAATAAGTATAAAGAAAAAAGAAAAATTTCTACAAGTGGAGAAAGTTTAAAAAGGCTGATAATTGTGTTACTTTTTTAATTACAAAAAAAAAATTTTTTATTATGCTTTTGATTTTGTTTTTTTTTTTTTTTAATTAATCAGGGTGTAATACAAAGAACTTCCGTTCATTTTTACTTTTATAAGGAGTGAGGTCCTCTAATTATTTTTAGTATAATTTATTATTTGTTGTTATTTACTAAAAACCTAAATTTATCCACTTAATATTATTTTTATTTTACAGTTGCACAGATTTTTAAAAATTTTTATGTATAGGAAATGAATTCCCAAATGTATCCTTTAAATCTGGAATCCTTAAAAAGTGTCCGAGAAATTTTTGTATAATAAATAAATGTTTTTTTTTTTTTTAATGTGTTCTTTTGTTATGCCAAATTTGTTGTTTTTCCTGTTGTCGTTGTTGTTGTTGTATAATTAAGGATTATATTAAAGTAGGTGGAAAATACTTTGAAAGTAAAAAAAAACAAGAAAGAGAAACGAGGACAAAAATATGTTTAAAATAAAGTTCAAAAAGAAAAAAAAAAAATTATAATATCTACTTTAATTAACTGAACAGTTGGGCATCTTATATTTTAATATGATCTTCTTTTGTTTTGATTTTGTTGTTGTTTGTTGTTTTTCATAATAATTTAACACTATATTAACGGTTATTTTATTTTAAAAAATAAATAAAAAATATGATGTTGGATATAATTAACATGCATGCATGTATTTTAAGGATTATTTTTTTTTGTTTTGCAAATTTGGACATGGTATTTAAAAGAGTGTTTGGTGGTTTGGGTATATTATTATAAAGTATTTTTTGGTAATTTTTTTAAAAAAAATTAATCCTGGAAAATTTAGTCCTTTATCCTTTTTTTGTTTGTTTTTCGGAAAAATTTAAGTAATTTAAAGTTCTATATTTTACATGTATTCAATTATTATAATGGAAATTCTTACTTTGGAAAAATTTTATTATTAAAGTTTTTATTTTTGAAATTATCAGAGATTCTTTTGTTGTTTTTTTTCTTACTGCATTGAAACAATGTTGTGTTTCTATGGGTACTGTACGACTTTAACTTACCAAAATCACACTCTTTTTGAGCCAAACTTTAGGAGGGAACCCGTGATACAAATGAACAGTTTGGTAACTGGGTTGGGAATTTGAAAGGATTTTGGGATTATGGTGGAAGTTATTTGGGACTTTTGGATTATGGGGATTGGGATATTTAGAAGAAATATGATAATGTTCTTCTTAAATTTGGCTAAATGGTACATTTTAAAAAAATTATCTTGATAATTTCAACAGAAAATACTGCGGCCATGTAAAATTTTGATTTAAATAAAAGCGTAAGTTTGCGCCAGTTATATCGCTAGGAAAGCTTATAAATTAAAAAACTACTAAATTTGATTTGACGAAGTACTGCAGTAATATGAGAGATTCTGAGAGCAGAGATGCAAAACGAATATAGAACTTTAGTGTTACGGTGGTGCGTTGGTGAAAGGCAACATTTCTTTCTTCTCATCAATTTAAATATATAGATTCAATTAAAGCTTTTTTAAATTATAACCGTATTAGCGCTTGATTTTTAACCAGTTTATCTTTTTATGTTGAATTTTCATTTGTTTTCAATATTTTTTGAACGATTAAAAGAATTTTAATTATTTTTGAGTATTTTAATTGATAAATTACGTCAATATGACAAAAGTCCCACAAAGGACTTATGGCTCAAAAAAATTAAAAAGTCGCAGAGAAATTAAAACTCGGATGAGTGAACCAAATGTTCTCCAAGGATTTATGCTTCATAAACTGAAATATTTAAAATTCAGTAAAATTCAAAAATGTTTTTAAGAAATTTAAAAAGAAAAATAAAAAGAAAAATCGACTTCGGGCTTTATTCTCTTTTTTTAAAATGCACTTTCAAACACGATCACTGCTTTAGGGGGCTTTTGGCTCAATTATCGACGTTTTAAACTCTCTTGGTTTATTTTTGGCTTATTTTTTGAATCATACAATTTTGAATGTTCCCGGAGGATTTTGGACTCCCTGGGGATTTTTTCCTTAACGCCTTTTATAAAATATTTTAAAACTTAGACAAGAAGAAAAAAAAAAATTAAAACTCATTTATCGCAATTTATCCTTCTTTTTAGAATCCTTTCTTATTCAACAAATTAGTTTTTATAGCTTAAAAGTTTTTACTCAATTATACAGGGTGTTTCCTAATTAAGTGCACTGCTATATACCACAATATAGGTACTTATGAGTGGACACAGTATTTTTTATATGGGTGCTAAGCTCGGCTTCTCCTAGGTTTCAAGATATGGGGGCTTAAATAAAATTTAAATATATTTTTTAGTTTTCATAATTCACTCTGCTTCTAGACTACTTATGAAAATTTTTTGAGATGTATTCGAAAGCTTAAGATGTCCTCTTCTATTGTTTTCTATCTTTTAGACGTCAAATCTTAACTTAAAAGCCAAACTTTATAATTTAAAACACGTTGAAATTTTAACAATTTTTTTTTGAAAAAACCACTTTTTTTTATCTACTCATAAGTATGTATGCAGTGCACTTAATCTGGAGACACCTTGTATATGTAAAATAGAAGTTAAAAAAAACTCTTCATTAGTTCATGCCTAAACTTTTCTATATGATTTCTAATTTAATTAAAAAACCAAAAGTAATAAAATACATTATGATTAAAACTTAAATTTTTTTTTTTATATTAATTTAATTAAAAATGCAAAAAATTCAAAAAAAAAATATAAAATGTTATTTTTTATTTATTCAAATGTAATTTAAGAATTTAATTTTTATTTTCTTTTTAAAAAGTTAAAAAAAATTGTTTTGAGTTTTTCCAAATTGAAAAAAAAAAATTTCTTAAAAATCAAAATATAGAATAAAATATTTCTTTGTTTATTTTATTTTCTTTAATCTTAATAATTAAATTTTATTTGTTTTATTTTTTTATATTTTATATTTTTTTTATTAAAACAATTTCAAGGTAAAAATTTATTATGTAAATATATTATATATATATGAATATATATATACTTGTATATGTATACATATCTATAACAAAAGACCTTTTAAATTATTAAATTACCTTGTACCATTTTTCTTTAATTTTTTTGATTTTTTGCGTTCTTTTAAGAAAAACTTTTTTTCAAAAAAAGTTTTTCATTTGTTGTTGTTGTTTTCATTAAAAATTTTGTAACTTTTCCTTTTATAAGTAATAATTTTTTTTTTTTTAAATTTATATTTCCTGGTAATTTTTTTTAGATTTTGATAATTCATGTTCAGGACAGTTTTCTTTTAAAATTATATACATTACATATATTATATACATACATGTATATGTACTAGACCCTTACCCATTTGTGAACCTTGCCTATATATAAATAAGTAAAATAACGTGACCAAATTGTCTTTGTAATTCGTATATTTTATATATGTACAGGGTGTTTCCTAATTAAGTGCACTGCTATATACCACTGCAAAGATACTTATGAGTAGATAAATTTTGTGTATTGGACCTAAGCTAAGTCGCTTCTAGTTTCCAAGATATGGGGGCTTAAATGAAATTTCAATATTTTTTTTTTAGTTTTCATAATTTTACTCTTAACTCTGTCTTTTACTCTTAACTAGACTACTTATGAAAATTATAAAAATTACATGTATGGTCAACATTTTTTAAATTTAAAAGCTTGCAGTTTTGAAACTGTAAAAGATAGAAAATTGAGTCGGTACTTGTTTAAAAGAAAATTAAGCTTTCAAATGGACCCTACAAAATTTTCATAAGTAGTCTAGAAACAGAGTTAAGAGTAAAATTATGAAAACTAAAAAAAAAATATTGAAATTTCACATAAGCCCAAACTAGAAGCGACTTAGCTTAGGCCCCATACACAAAATTTATCTACTCATAAGTATCTATGCAGTGGTATATAGCAGTGTACTTAATTAGGAAACACCCTGTATATTCTATTATTTCTTGTCTTCTAGGGTTTTCTTAATTAACTTTTTAACTTTTTAGAATTTTAAGTAAAACATAGTTCAGAAATAAATTCAGAATGAATTAGAACGAATATATATTTGTGTATTATAACATATATACATATGTATATAATTTAAATAGACCCCATGCTCTCAGTATTATGATTTTGAAAATTGATAAAAACTAATTTCTTTTCTTTTTTTTTGCAATTTAGGTAATTTGACAATCTTTTATTTTTCAAATTTTTTAGTTATTACTAGCTAATGCATAGTGCGCGTAGCTGCTTCTATCAACGAGTTTTTAATTTAAGTTAATGTTATTGAAAAATGTGAATAGAAAAATTGCATATTGTTATGTTAATGTGAAAATTTATAAAAGTATTTTTTTTTAAACGATATTTTAATCGTCGTGTAACCATGATTAACAAATTCGAAGTCTGTCAGTATAGTCAACTACATTGTCAAAGAGCAGAAATCTTAAAAAATTTAAAGTTAATAGGTCAAAACATTTTTATTTTAGAACAAGAAAGTTTAAATATTGGCCCCATAGTTCCAACTTAGAACTAGGTGCTCTTTTAGGAGAAAATAGTTAGCCTAGAAACACTTCCTATGCTCAAATTCAAAAACCTTTATATAAAAATTTCCAAAATAATCAGTTGGGCATTTTAGGAGTCTATATGCTACATACGAACAAGCAAATAAATAAATAAGCAAAATAACATTCATTTTTATGTATATAGAAGATAGGTATTTAAGATATAGATAAAAGGTTTACATATATATGAAGTTATTAATTTTCAAACACTTTACATCGATTTTTAATAGTTAAGCTAAAGTCAATTTTACCGAATTAATACTGGATAACTTCAGAATCTTTTCATTCAGTTCTAGGTTATGAAAATCTTAAAATATGTATCGGTGCATTAGATTAAAGGATTTTTTTTGCCAATTTTGCAAGAGATTTATAAAATGTATTATTCTTTTTTGTAAAATTTTCATTTATTTTAATTTATTTTTTACTTAAATTTCATAAATTTTCCTTCAAAATTTTATAAATCAATTTTTAAGTTTTTTGTATTGTAAATCGTGTTAGAATTTAGTTTATTTCTTATTATTAAAAAATTTGTTAAGTTGTCAGAAACGACATCAAATTTTTGCGTTCCAGGTTGTAGTTTCTGCTTTTTTTCTAAAACCAATTTCTTGAACTCATTTCAAGTTTAACGTATATATATTTTTATAATTTTTCTTTACTTTTTACTAAACACATACACACAAAAAATTTATTTTAGTCACGTGCTTTTGAAGTCTTTTGTTTCAATTTAATTATTTAAGACTTTTGTATATTAACAAAACTTTCACTTTAATAATAGGTTTGATTTTTATTAAATTTTAGGATTTTTAGTTAATTTTCAAAAAATTTTTAAAAAAATATGCTGATAATAGTTATACTTGAGGCTGTTCGTCTATTTATAAAACTTTTACATTTTAACTTTTACTTTCTCTTTAGTTCCACATGTTACGTTGCTACAACCGCTCAAAGGTGGTCAAACTCTAAGTTTAAATTCTTATAACAAAAGTTCTATAAGTATCTAGAAGCTTTTTTTAAAGGCTTCACAGATATATGTATCTCAAATGTAAAGGGTTGGTATATGGTTTTATCCTTATGTAAAACTTAATTTTTATGAAATTTTTTGACCTCTAATATATTCCAAAAGGTTTAAGTTAAGAAGTTAATTCTTAATACAAAAGTTTGAATCTTTAAAAAAAAACTTTTTAGTGTGTCCTACCATTTAGGAGCTGTAAGGAGTTTAAAATTGATATTTTTTGATTGGATAAATCTATGAGAATTAGCATAAGTTTGCTCAAAAAAAATATCGGAAATCAAGCCATTCAAGGAGTAATATAGAGTTGATTTCCATTCAAGGGCTTATAGGGTTCAGATTTATAGTGTTGGCATATGGTACTATCCGTATGTAAAACTTAATTTTTATGAAATTCTTGATTCCTTATATCTTTCAAAAGGTTTAATTTAAAAATTTGAAATTTTGAGGAAGTTGGTTTTTATTAATAAAGTATCCGTCTTTTAAGAAAACTATTTAGTGTGACCCTCCGTTTAGGAGCTGTTTGAATAAACACTTGAACAACTAACCAATTTTCCCAACATTTCAACATGGGTTAAACATTTTTTTCTAATTCCAAAGGGCTTCATTTAAATTGCCCTAAATGTCTCTTTGTAAAGATCCAAAATGTTGGTGCAAGTTACAATTAAATTTTAAGAAACTAAAAATTTTGTGAAGACATGTTCGATCCTTGAGAATCAGTATAAGTTTGCTAAAAAATCATTTTTCAAATCAACACATTCAAGAGCTATTAGGACTTAAAAATTTTAATAATTCTTAATTTTTAACACTAGTAAGTTAGGCATCTGTGTATATATTTCCCAAATTAAACGTTAACATTAAAGCTCTAACATTATATTTTGACGCATGTTTACATGCGGTTTTCATGATTTCATTGGGCTTATGTTCTAAAAATGGATTTCATTTGGATTCATAATTAATTATTAATTAATGAATTAAATAAATTATAATATTATCAAATAATTATTTTTATATACAATTTTTTACCTAAAATTCAATATGAAACAAAGTGTAGGAAATATGCTCATTTAAAAACCCTTTTGTACTTAGATTCGCAAGATTTCAAAACGTGCAAGAATCTATCTCTTATACCTATTCATACTATGAAGTAGAACCAGGTTCATGCGTGGTTTGTAACAAGGTTTTTCACATATAAAATTGCTGTCAAAATGAACCAGGATTTTGAAAGTCCTAGTTAAGTTTAAGGGTTATAACTAGGTTTTAGATTAAAATTTCTTGGTATATTCGATTAATGTTTGAATTTTTTCTCAGCCCTACGTGATTTTGTTGTAAAATGTCATTTTTTTTTAAAAATAAACAATAGCCATTTTTTTTTTTTGAATTTTAAAAGAAAAATTTTATTTATTATCTAATAAAATGTCGTAATATTAAAATTTAAAATGTAAAAATAATGTTCTTGCAAGGAGTAGATAAATTTTTTCCTTGTTCATTTTTAATTTATTTTATTTACAGTCAATTTTGTTTATTTACAGTCAAAAATATTGCTGTTATGGAAACGTCAAACAATACTAGGTTCATGCATAATGATAGTCTGAACGGTTGATTTTAAAACTAGACTATTGAGTAGCGTTTTTGCGTAGTGTGAACATGATATTAGAGTTCTAAAACCACTTGAATTTAATAAAATAAATTCAATTTTTATAATTTTAAAATAATTTCTAAAAACAATATTTAATATATTATAATAAAAAGTTGAAATTTATATTAAAATTATTCTTTTTAGATTTTAAAAATTAAAAACAAAACTTTAATAATTATTTTAACAGCTTAATGTTAACCCTTAGTAATAAATTATAAAAAAACTTATGATAGGTAAAAAACTTTCTTTTTTAATTTTGAAAGTTGTTGCACTGCAAATTCTTTATTCTAATATGGAATTTTACTTTTTGATTTTTTATTATTTTTTATTAGAAAAAATTTTTCATCATTTAATATGATTAAGATATTTACACTTTTCTTACACTTTTTCTCTGTGAAAACTTTTGACATATTTTTAATATAAAAATTTTCCAATTTTTCTTAAGTTAAACAAAAAAAAAAAAAAAAAAAAAAATATTCAGGAAAAAATATTTTTATATGAATGCATGTTAAACTAAGTGTCAAAAAACTTATTAAAGAACGTCAATTACATCAAAAAATCAACCACCCAAAAGAAAAACTAAAAAAAAATTTTAAAAAATTCAAAAAAAATTTCAAAAAAGTCATAAAAGTAACCGGAAAATTTTAAATTTCCCAGAAAAAAAAATGCAAAAATTTAAAGAACTTTATAAATTTTTTTTGTTTACTTGAGAAAAACTCTTTGGAAAATTTTTTTAGTTTGTTTTTGCATTTGGTTTATTTGGTTGTGTTGGTGTTTATGATTAGTTTTGAGGAAAAATGCTTAAAAAAGTTTTCCCCCAAAATAAAAAAACTAAAAAAACAAAAAAAAAAACTGTTTTTAACCATTATGACATCAAAAAGTTTTCTAAAAAGCATATATTACATATACATATGCATAAGTTGGAATAACAGTTGAATTTTGCATGTTGTATAAAAGTACCATTATTATATGATGATATGATGGTAGTAAATATTGTTGAAAAGTATTTTTTTAAAATTTTTTAGCTTTTTTACCTTTTTTTTTATTATTTAATGCACAAAAAAAAAACAATAAAAATAATAAAAGGGTATAAAATTGCTTGCATTATTTAAATATGTACATAAAATGAGGAATTATATTAAAAAAAATAAAAAAAAAGTTTTTCAAAAGTCTTACTACATAGTATGAAATAACATATTTTCTTTTTTTTGTTTGTTTTTTTTTTTATTATTATTAGTATAAATTTCAGCACAATTTATAGTTTTATAACATTGTTTAGCGAATATTTGTAACAATAAAAGTGCTAAATTTTACGAAAATATGTAAAAGAGCTAAGTGTAAAAGTGATGTTAAAATGTTTTTATTAAAGAACAGGTCTCTATGAAAGGATAAAAAGTATAAAATTGATATAACATATGTAATCAAGGCCCTGATTGCACCAACCAATTATGCAATAAAAATTTGTCAATAAACACAGCCTATGTTGTACGTACATCGCGATTATGGAATCAGTTACCATATAATGTGTTTCCCGAAGTATGTAATTTTTATATGTACAATCCAATAAAGTTTAAAGAACATTAACATCCATCTTTATGACTTCGTAATTTCCTTCCCAATTGGGATCCTAAAAATCAAGCAAAACCAATTATGTATTTAAGGTCTATTGCAAGTTTGGTTTAAAAAAAGGGGGGGTGTCTTAGTTGGTTAAAGTTCAACACTCCCCAGATGAATCCCGTACAGCTTTCGAAGCTTTCCATCAACCCTTGTTAAAAAAAAGCAAATACCGAGGTGCACACTCCTAATTAGTTCTAAAGATATTATTTAGGATAGATTCTTTTATCTAGTAGAAAAGAATAGTAGATTTAGTACAGACATTTTTCTATAAGACAGTGATTTATGATTGCATCAGTATTTAATTGCTGTTTTATTAATGTTTGTATAAATTTAAAGGTAGTATTTAAAGATCACGAAGAGCACAGGTGATAAAGAATTTTATAATGAACACAAAAATTGTTCAGGAGGGTGGAGGGAGTATATTTCTAACGATATCTGAGATAACTCAGCTTCAATTTAATTCCTTATAGATTTCATGACTGTTTTACAATAGTTTTGAAAGACATTGAAGTCATATCATTGTAATATCAACTACAATTTATGTTTTAATGAGTGAAGGACTTTAATTGAGATCTTCTGCATAATATTGGTATATTCTTGTGGGATAAAACTTCTGAAAATCATATTTCAGACAATTATATTTGGTGAAAGTGTTATCACATTCCTGTAATTGAAGGATAAGTATATAGATTATATTGAAGTAATGTGTATCTTATATTTGGGGTTTGGGGATCTAATTCATTAACATTCTGATATTACGATGATAAGAACCTCTTGCACACAAAAAATATCTTTCATACACATTTGAGCAGCTACAACCACTTCAAAAACCATTGGAGGCTTTTTTATAGAGGTTTAGAAATTGGAAAGCATGCTTAATATAAAAAGAAAAGTTTCGAATGGTTTCTACCAACTTTAAAAAATTTTTAAAAATCACAGTGGGAAAGCAATTGGCTTAGTGACTAAGGAAATGCTGAGTTAAATCTTTTAGAGGTCATAAAGTACTTTAATAACTTATTTATTAGTTTTCAAACAACTTAAAGTGAAAACCCAATGAACGCTTCGCTTGCTTCATACGCTTTGACGTCTGCAATAAAATACATTATTTCTTATAAATCTAGGTACCAATAAACAAATCGAGCAAAGCCGATAATGTCAGAAAAATTTTCAACTGCTGGCTTACTTTTTACGCTTTTGTCATTAAATTTTGACAAATACATTTTTTAAATTCAAAATTTTTTTCCATGTACTAGATAAGTAATGTTATTTTTTGTTTATGTTTAAAAAAAAATACGTAGATATTTATAATTGGAAATAAAAAATATTTTTTACAAAAAAATAAAGAACGAATTTGATTT
This sequence comes from Dolichopus griseipennis, assembly GCA_963082915.1. Taxonomy (NCBI): domain Eukaryota; kingdom Metazoa; phylum Arthropoda; class Insecta; order Diptera; family Dolichopodidae; genus Dolichopus; species Dolichopus griseipennis. Next base: position 120,807,697 of record OY720442.1, on the reverse strand, counting down.
CAAATGTAATATATAAAACTAAAATGTTTCTAGTCTAAGGAAATATTTTATATTTATTTTGACATATAACTAAACCTACTTGTAAACAACCATAAAAACAAATGACTTATGAGATATGTCAAAATTTCTGTTTTGAAATTTCATAGTTGCTTTACTTGCTTTTTTGCAATTGCAAAAATAAGCATGCGAAGCAAGCAAAGCGTTCATTGAGTTTTCACCTTTAGCTTAGTTTTATTGTACTAAAAAGTTAAATTTCTTCAGAACTTTATTACCTAAAAGACATTTCATTGTAGTTTAAATAGATTTTTAATGGTTTTAGAATTTCGCACATTTATTGCATTAACATTTTTTTTTACAAGTTTTTTGCATTCATATTTCATTATTATGTTGTAATAAATATTATGTTTAATAGTTTTTTTTTTAATATAAATTTTCCAGTTTTTGCCTGTGGGTGCAATATACAGTGTTTTTATTTTTGAAGAATTTTATTAGATAGAACACTAAAATACACTAAAAACAAACGCTAAACAACAAGATAATTAAAATAAAAATAGAGAATCGTAGTGAAATATTATCACTAAATTTAACGAATGGTTGAAAGCGCATTAAAAGAAATAAAGTAAGAAAGTTTTTTTGTAAAGTCTCCAATTTGACGTTGCGCTGAAATAATCGTTAATTTATGTTATAAAATATTTTTAAATTTTTTAAATTCACTGTTATATTTTTATGAATATTAGTAAAGGGTGTCTTAAGTTTTGTAGCATTCATTTATATAACAATTTGGTTAGAGGATTTGAAGAATAATTAGGTTATTACACGACTTTTAAAAAAAAGTATTATAAAAATAGGTAGGTCGTCTTATAGTAAGATACAGTTCAAGGTTCTGATAACTTTTTTAATGCAATGATGAAATTTTACATATTAGACATATAATTGAACGTAAAGCTGAACGCAGAGTTAGAAGTCCGGGTATAATAAGTACATATAAATGATCCAAGAGCTATTTGATATCATTCTGTTTTAATATTCTAGGAATTTCTAAAGATTCAATGATTGTTTAAGTTCCTGTCGCTTGTTTATTTTAATTTATAAACTAATAAATTATTTAAATAAATTGAGTTTCTGAGAAATTATTGAGTTTTTAACAAATAACTCAACAGATTTTTTATCAATTTGAAACAAATAGGAGATCATTAATTCGAATAAAATATGTGTGATAAATACTCCAAAAATCGTTAATAAGCCTCATATTATAACTCTTTAGATCAAAATCTAACAAATTTAATTTATAAAAAAACCTTGACTTGTAAAAGGATGCCAAAATAAAAAATCAGGTGAATTTTCAGGAGTAGGGTCATAAGTCCCGAATGCAACTTTGACTCACTTTAATTATGTGGGAAATAACTTCCTTAAAAAGTGGGTCTTAAAACTCCCTTTACCAATTTTTGAGTTATATCATCTTGTAACAAAAAATGTGTGTTTAAGTTCTGAATATATACTTATATATATTTAAGTCGATCTTTATGATTAAAATATGATAATATAAAAATATATAAAATTATTAGATGTATAAGTCAATATGTATTTATGTATTTGTCTATATAACGTATTTGTTTTTTTCTTAATTTTGGAAAAAAGGAATACCCTGATTTCGCATCCTACTGGAAAATGTGTGCTAATTATTTTTATATTTTAGTTCAATAAAGTGTGTATATTTGCAGACGTCGCTGACTTTATATAACCAAATTTAATATTTGTTTTATTCTAAGAACTGTATAAGGGAGTTATGACCCACCACTCTAAGTCAAAATTATCAGGGTCATAAGTCCCCTAGGATAAGTCCCCCATGAGTCGTAAGTCCTTTAGGGACTTGTATCACACTAAATGAGTTACAAGTCCCTAAGGGAATTATGACTCTGCACTGAATTTTCAACACCTTGTATTTATGAAAATAAAAAAATATTGCAATTAGAACTTAAATTTATTTCAATATTAGTATATTTAGTATATTATTATATTATTACTAATGTTTTATATATGATAACTTTTGTGGTACCAATAATACCATACATAATTTTGTAATTTATATACAAAAAATATATAACCACAAAATATACATATGATAATATAGTCCTGAATCTACCAAAAGACTATTTCAAGATTATTTTTTTTCTTTAACTGCTGACACTTTTTTTCGCAAATAATTTTGTATTTTATTTAAACATGTATATTATATACTCTTTTCACATAGATTTGGTCCCTTTTTACACCAAATTTGTCTATTTCATTTTAATTTGGGCTTTTTTTTGAAATTAGTCGTATTTTTTAAATGAAATTAATCTTTTTTCAAATCAATTTGGTTCTAATTTTAAAAACGCCCCTGTTTCTTTGGAGTCAGAAGTCGAGCTGATATAATTTGAAAAACTGAAATTATGTACTAGAATTCTGCAATTGAAATAAAATACGGGGAAAAACCTTGTAAGATAAGTCCCAAAACAAGGCGACCTAAATTTTCGAAAGCAATTTTTTAAGGTAGGCTTAAGAATCGAACTTTTTTCAATTTTTTTGAAAATTAAATAAAATTGGTTAGTACATTTTTTCAATTAAGTCAATTCACCTACTTGCCCCAAGAAATGGGGTTGATTAAAAAGACCAATTTATTTTTAAAAATTTTCGAATATTTGTATTTGAAAAAAGTCCAAAGTCCAAAGTCCAAATAAAACTATATTTCATATGTAGAAAAAGGACCAAGTTCATGTGAAAAGAGTATATATTATATATTTTGTGCATCTTGTAAATTAAATTCTTGTATTTTATATATATTTATCACATTAACACTTCACAGTTGTTAAAATACTTTTCAACATACGAAATTATTTTCACTTAAAAAATATATATACTATATATATATATAATATATATATACTATATGTATACACATATAATATGTATGTATCTTAAATAGTTCTTATATATATGTATTGTAATAATATATTCAGTATTTGATATGGATGAAAAATTTGCATATTATTAAATTTTCATCTGAAAGCTGTTATTTTTTTTTTGTTGGAAAATTTAAAAATAAAAAAAATAAAAAAACAAAAATAAATGAAAAACCAGAATAGAAAATTTTCTCATTGAAATTTTCCAAAAATTAAGTTTTTACCAAAAAAATAAAACTAAATAATTTTTGGAGACAGAATATGAGAATTTTTAAATAAATGTATACGTATATATTGGCATAAAGGTTTTCAAAATGAATATAAAAATTTGTCAATTCATATACGAGTACCTTGAGTACCCCCCCATACATTTCAAAAGTAAGTATTCAATTCATTGGATTAATACCATATAATTTAAAAAATTTTTCTTAATCAAAAATCAAACTTAATGGCATCCTGATGTATTAAAAAAAAAAAGAAAATAAAAAGTAAACCAAAAATGAAAGAAGAATTTGTAATATAGAAATGTATGGTTTTTGTGGTTTGAAATATAATTTTTCAGATTTTTTTTTTTTATAATAGGAACGTATTTTAAAAATATTCTATATGTGTATAATTTATACACATATTTCTACAAAATAGTATTTTTTCAATTTATTTCTAAAAAAAAAAAAAACAAAAAAAAAACAATACAAAATGTGTTTATTTATGCACTTTTTTTTTTTTTTGAAATAAATATACCTTAGTGTTAGTTTATAAAAGCATAAGTTCATATTTTTAGTTTCTAAAAAAAATGATTTTTGTTTTTGGTTATTTTCTCTTTTAAAACGATTTTAAATAAGTGCAAGGATGCAAGGATCTAAAAAGGATGTAAAATGTTGAATAGATCTGTAGAATATTGTAGTTTTTTTTGTTTTGTGAGTTAATCTTTTTTTTGGAAATTATATTAAGAAATTGTTTGTTTTTAAGCGCATTTTTGAAAACAAATTTTTGAATACAGAATGTGCCTATATAGTGTCACTATGTCCATCTGTTTGGCCGTCCATACGTTTGTTTGCAATTACCGTTAAAAATACACCGTTTGAAATAAAGAAAGAAAATATTTTAAATACGGAAAGGTTTTTAGAAAGGAGTTTAATTTTGTGGAAGAGCTTTTTTCTGTAGTTCCATTAGTTACTCAGGTACAGCCCCTTAGAATCAGGAAATTCCCTGAATTGTTATATTAAAAGTTCTATAACGTGTACTATCTTAAATTGATAATAGTTGATTTTATAAGTTTTATTGTTATTTAATTCATAACACAAGAGTATAGGGTTGCCATACGGTACTTTAGTTTCCGACACTCAATTTTGCAAATATTTTAACAGCTTATATCTTCTAAACGGTTTGAGTTAGAAACTTCAGATAAGACAAGTTGGTTCTTGGAAAAAATTAATTATTTCAGAAAACATTTTTTTCAGTTTTAGTAAGATCGTGTAGGAGCTGTAGGGGGTCGAATTTGAATCTTTTAAATAGCTGTTAATTGAAAACCTTTCCAAATTGTGTTGAAAGTAATATTCGACAATACAACTTTTGGGTGTCATCAGTTTTTCGTTATTTCTTAGGGGTTTCCTGAAAGTTTAAAAAATGTGCTTCTTGATATTTTCTTACGTAATAAATTTCTTAAAAAAAGTTTTAAAAAATTGGTATTGATTGGTACAGATTTACATTTAGATTTATATTTACCCAAAACTTATTATGGAAAATTATTTAATTTTGAAAATGTGCTTTTTAAAAACTACTTGGTTATTTTCATAGCTTGTTTTGTGTAAGTGCATGTTAAGGTAAAATTTCGAAAAATTGTTGAATTTTTATTTGTTGATTAAAAAATTAAGTTAAAAATCTAGCCTAAACGGCTGAGCGCAATGTTTTCAAAATTTATATATAAGATTTTGATGTTAATATCTTGAGTTGATAGGCTTTCGAAAATTCGGATTAGACCTAAAGGGCACTTCTCTAGGGTAGTTTTTACGTTTTTCTCAAAAATTTTGCAAACCAAAAGTAATACAAGAAAACTTATTGGATAAAAGTTGTTACACAAATAAAGAGCTATAATTTCATCGTAGAAAGTTGGTTCACCGAGCGTTTGTTAAGGGTCCTCTAAATTATTTTTGTTTAAGTCCTAATGTAATTTTAATTCAAACATATTTTTGCATTATTTGCATATATATAAAAATTTTGACGTTAATAACCCAATAACGAGTTAATTTAGTTTGAATAAGTTTCGTATAGATACAGAAATAAATTAAATGATAAAAATAAAGATAATAATAAGATAATTTATTAAAGATAAAAATTTTTACACATATAGGCAAAAAATCTATTAGGGAAATTTTACATAAGCTTTTCCTGTTATAGTGGTTTGTTCTGTGTTGGACACAGCATATTTTTGAATTGCTTGTTCATTCATATTTTATAAGGTTTTGGTCAAATAAAGGTTTGGAGAGCTTTAGCCTATTTGGCACTGGAGCTTCTTAAATTAAATACCTTCTATTTATTTATAATTACAATATAAATTATATTTGGTCACCATGGGGGTTTGTAAAGAAAAATTCCCGTACGGTAATCGAAACCGCAGCCCCTCGTTTAGGAAGCCAAATGTGCTTATCCACTTATCCAGCGAGCCCCGAAATATTGGTTTAAAATTAAAAATTTTTTTTGTTTTTTGCAAGTCAACCCTAACAACATTTGCAGTACATATTTTATATTGTTTAGTTTAATTTTTTTGTATCTTTTTTTTAAGGTGAAAAAAAAAACAAAATTTAAATTGAAAATTCTTTTACCTTTAAGATAAAAAAAAAATAATATAAAAAAGACATAACGAAAATATACGAATTATGTATATAAAAGAGAATATTTAAAATGAAAAAAGAAAAATTATTCTTGAAAAAAATGGTAGATACAGTAAAAGAACAAAATATACCAAAAAAGTAGAATGTATATATATATATAGTGTTTTTAAAATTACTTAGTAGTCCTTTTGGACTTGCAATATAATAAAAGATTCTTTTTTTTTTTTTTATATAAAAACAAATCATTATTGTGTAAAGGATTAGCTTTTAAGTTCACCTTAACACACAAAACAGAAAAAAAAAAAATTAAATGAAAATAAAAAAGTATCTTCAGATTTTAACCTATTTGAATTTTGGTACTTTTATTTTTTTTTTTTTTTATTTTTCTATAGAATTTAAATCTTTGTGTTAAAAACTGGCTTAAAAAAAAAAAAAACAAAAAATATTCACTTAAAAGATTCCACTAAAAATATTTTCATTTTTATATAAAAATATTTTGTTTTTTTCTGTGTAAATCTTTTTAAGGATTCACTTATACATGCACATACATATATAATTTTTGATAAGATATTAAATGATATAAGGTTGTACATTTTATTTAGTTTCTATTTTTTTTTTGAACTGAAGATGAATAAGAGTAGAATTTTTAAAGTGACACGATAACATCTATTGAAAAAATAATGAAACAATAGAAAATTCAGGCGGTACTTACTGATGTATAACAAGATGGAAAGTAAGTATATATTAAATAACTGTTATACAAATAATAATACATATACAATAAAAGTTTAGTCTACAGATCCAACACATTAACGAGTTTGTATATGAATATATGTGAAAAATTCAAAAAAGAAATTTTGAATAAAATTTAAGGATTCTTTTACTTTTATTTTCTAAAAGGGCTAGTTTTTTTTTTAAATTTTTTACACACACACAGATAAGTTGGTTTATATGTGCATTTTGGTGCAGTTTTTTTGTATTTTTGTACGAAAAATCGTTTTTGAAAAATATACAATAGAAAACTAGACAAATTCTAAGGAAATATTTAATTAGAAAATTAAAGTTTGTAGGTATCAAAAATGCTTAAAATGTGAAAAGGAAATGAATATATATAAAAATTAATTAGGTAATTTATAACCAAGGACTATTGTGAAGGCCCCTTCTTTTAGGAGTTGAACAATAGAGGACTTTTTGTGTAATTATGATAAAGGGTATTTAATTCTCAGGGATACTTCAACACTCCTTGGATTGTGCAACAGATTTTAGGGAATACTTTTTTAACTAAAAAAAAATTAAAATGTTTCATAACCATAATTTTGTCGCTCTACCGTTTATCATCATTTTACAAAATTTTAAATTTTTCTTACACTATTTTATACGCGATTTATTACACGATTTCTATATATAATATAGTTTTGGATATGCATATATAATAGTTAATAGGAAATTAAAAATTAAGTGGTGATAAATAGCAAAGTTTGAAGATATAATTGAAAGGGGGAAAGATTCTTAAAAGAGGGAGAGTGCGTGTAAACCCTCCTTAAAAGAGGGATGGTGTAAGACTTCAAAAATCATTTCAGTAGTTGCATCAAGTATTCTGGATGACTTTAATCAATTAAACTCACCCGTAAATCATGTAGTTTAGTTTTCGGAAAAGAATTAGGAAAGGAAACTAATCAAATGGTATAGAGAACAAAATTTTAATAAAATTTAGAAAAACCACAAATATAATAGTTAATAGGAAATTTAAAATTAAGTGGTAATAAATAGTAAAATTTTAAGGCATATTATGAAGGGATGTCTTAATAGTTTGCTTAAACTAAACTTTATAATACCTTACTTATAAGAAACATATTCAATTTTTTTTTTATTTTCGACACAATATCAGCCAGATTAAAAATATATTTTCCTTTAATTAATATATTTGAATGAAATTCATAACAATAATTTTAAGTTTGCTAAAGAAATAACAGTTTAGAATTAAAGAATTAAACATACTTCGTACTAAAAAGGTTTTAATTAAAGTTCAATTTATGATTTTCAGTTAAATAGATAATAAATATTTGTAATGTATTTGTTAGGATAAGTCACAAGTGTCCCAACACTATTACGGCTTGACATTTATCAAAAACAATATTTTTTTGACGTTTTTAATGCACATGTATAAATTGACATTTCAATTTTGACAATTGCACATTTCGTTTTCTTACTTGAGCTTTCACCAAATCAAGTTGTATATAAGAAAAATAGAGTGAACTGAATTATATTTAAACAAATTGAATTATATTTATAACAAATATAATTAACTAAAAACAAGAACACATTTGATCAATGGCGTATTGGTAAAGACGTCGCTTTTCATGTGGAAAGTCTCGGGTTTAAACTTCGGTCAAATCATATCTAATGAAAAAATATCGTAAAATTATATAATTATAATTGTAATACTTTATATCGTAATATAAGATAAGATTAAATATAAATATATAAATAACTCTTGTGTAGGATAATAGATTGCGCACAAAATTAACATTTGTGTATTCATAATTTTATACAATAGCTACAGTCGAGTAATCTACGGCTTAGTGAATATAACTATTAAAAAAACTGAAGCCTGTCCTAAATAAACTTGGTGAATGTACTATACTCCTTAAATAAGTGGAATAAAAAAAATACTTAAAAATAATAAAAAAACTTAAAATATACTGCATTTATTATTATAATATCACTATCAACATAGTAAAATTAGAATTAAACAAATACCTAATAATAAAATAATAAATATTGAATTTTATTTATTTAAATACAGTTTTATATTATTTCCATTCAAAACTTTGAAATAATAATTATAAATTATACTAACTATTAATTGCAATCATATATACCAATTTTATTTAAATATTTCAAATGAATAAAAAAACCAAAATTAATTGTTTGTGTAATTAATCTTTTAATAATAAAACTTTTTGATTATAATTTCAAAACTTTTTATTTGATTTAATTAAAAGGTACGTTCTTATAAATCTTTCTCTAACACTAACTCACCTATTCTCTTGTTTTTTATATAAATTACATACAATACCTACAAAAGTCTTAAAAAACATATAATTTCATTATAAAATTTCCAGCCAAAAAACTTGAATCTTGATTTCTAATTTTAATTTACTTTTAATTTCAAAATAAATGTAATAAATATACAAGTATAGTATAAAAACACATACGAGTATTTAAAATAAAACAAAAAACCATAGTGCAAAAAATGAAATTACATTTTAAGGCTAATTAATTTTCATTATTGAATATATAAACTTATACATTACAGTTTGTATATATGTATTAGGTTGTGTTTAGAATGAATTAGTAAAACAATAATTACAATATAAAAGATAATAATGAAATATAATAATAATGTATTGTATGGTATAAAAGCCCTCCAGCAACCACTTATATTAGTTTTTAGAATTGTTAAACCTATTTTTAACTCAGAGGTGGCTTTAGGATATTTTGCTGATTGATTAAAATAAAGTTTTTAGTTTATTTGTTTTATAGAGATTCTTAAGGAATTAATGAATAGAACCTTTGAGTTTAGTAATGAATGGAAAAAGTATTTGACATATTATAACTATATTAGTAACTTTATATAGATTAGAATTTTTCTAGTTAACTTTTTGTAATTACTAATCAGACTTTTAATAATAATGATTACATTATAATGTAGCACTTGAACATTACAATGCCTTAATAATCGTAATTGAAAGTTTTGATTACCATAATGATTGTATTCATAACTTTTGAATACAATTATTAGTAATCTAAAAATATATTACAATTTTTATTAGATCATTATAATATTTTGGATTACTCAAAAGTAATCTAAAAGTAATCTAGATTACTTATTGATTACTTTTCGATTATTTCTGATTATTTAAAAACAAACTAAGAATATTTTGCATTAAACCAATTCAGATTTTAATATAAGAATTGTTAGAGGAAAGTGAGTCTTAAAAAATGATTACTTTTATAAGTACATGCGGCTCTGAACTTATCTCTTGTAAATAATTTTATACCTTCCTAAAAATGTTACACGGGATTTTAATGAAGAAAACTTTAACACAAAAAAGGAAAAATTTAAGAGTTTTCCACCCTTAACTTTTTATTTTTTAATTTTACTTTTTGTTTTGTTTTAGGGTTTGATTTATAGACCAGTAAATGAAGAAAAATTGGAATGAAGAAAATTCTTTTAAGAAGTAATTTATTGTAGTTATTGGTTCTTTATTTATCTTTTTGTTTTTGTATATGAAATAAAAAAACTTCTTTTTTTTTATGTATATGTAAATATGTATTGCTTCTATTATATGTAAATGTGTATAAAAAGTTATAATAAAAACACTTTTTATTGCATCAGAATTTTATAAAATAAAACTTTACATATTGTTGCTGCTAGATGTTTGGTCATGATAGTGGTTTTTTGATTTTGAAAATTCAGAGAATCAAAGCAAGCCAACAAAACAGGAAGAACATTGTTTGACTTTTTTTATTTTAATTTTGTTTATAAAACTAGAATTTTCTATGTTAATTGTTTGTTTCAAGTAATGTCCGAAAATATTTTTGAAAATGGAAAATATCAGAGGAGGCGATTTCCAAGTACCCGGACCAAATAAATACCAGCACCGATACTGGTAAAAGTACTCAATAAAATTTAAACAATATAGTATTGGTAATGAGATAAATTTAAATGAATTTAACCTGTACTGATACCTATCAATATTTTTTAAATATCTTATCTCTCAATAACCGGAATTTGGTGTGTAGTATAGATAAGTATTGATTAGTACTAATAATTACTACCGGTACTCGTAAGTACTAGTTGATACTGTTAAGTACTGATTGATACATACCACTATTTTTCCAGTAACCTATCTCTCAAGTACCGGATTTTTTTATGAAGTACTGGTAAGTATTTGTAAGTACTAATAATTACTGGTTGTACTTGTAAGTACTCGTTGGTACTGGTAAGTACTGGTGGATACCTATTTTTCCCACATGTTATCTGTCAATTACCGAATTTTGTTATGTAGGACTGGTAAATACTGGTTAGTACTAATTATTACTTGTTGATACTGGTAAGGACTGGTTGATACTGATAAGTACTGGTGGGTACTGATACGTATTGGTTGGTTTTCAAAATGTATATTTTGCGTACTATTACGAGTTTTTTTACTAGTGCTAATTTTTTTTCCACTACCAGCAATAGTATTTGAATTTAAGTAAGTATTTTTTCCAGTAACGTACTAATAACGTTGTTGTTTGTGTATTTAAGTACCAATTTAAGTACTTAAAAATCAATGGTATAAATATTGGAATATTGTTTAATTAATAACTGTTATTTATTTATTATATTATAACAAAAAAGGAGATGTCTCACGAAATTTAGTCCTTCAGTAATTTATACATGGTATTAGTTATAATCACAATTGTAATCGGCAACTCAGTACAAAATACGAATAAGTCAAAATAAACATTTATAACTTTTTGGCCAGTTACAGTCAGTTTCAGTAACATCTTCATTAATATAATAAATATTTTCCTTAAAAAAGAAAAAAACAGAACAAAAACAAAATTAATAAAATATTCGTTTAGGTGTTATTCCTTTGGTCAATATCAAAATAAAAAATAAAAAGGAAAGAGAAAGGAAACCTAAACCAAAAACAAAAAACATAAGAAAAATCAAAAAAAAAGTAACCATTATAACTCAAAAAATTTTCATCATTCTTTTTGCAAATTCTTAAGAAATCATTATAGCATATTAGGCTCTCTTTCACATAGTATTAAATCGCATATGTATATATACAAATAAAAATATATAATACATATATATATATATATATATATTTTAAAAGTTTCCAAGTGTATTTAATTAAGCTTCTAAATCTATTCATGTTTTATATCCTTTTTTATTTTGCCAACTTTTTGTTGAAAATACGGTACTAATGAAAGGATAAATAAAAAAAAAGGATATACCAAAAAAAATATTTTAAGGTGTTTCCGGTATTTTTTTTGTTTTTTTCTTGATACTTTAATTCCTTCTATATTAGCGTCTTACGTATAATTATATCTATATCCCAATGTTCTTAATGTATTTGTATATATTTTTTTTTATACACATATTGATACACATATTTTTTATGGATAAGGATCAATATATAAATAAAAAGTATTTTGATTAAACTTAATTAACAAAATTAAAGCACTACAAACTTATGAATAGGTTTTGTGTTTTAAGATTCTTCAGAATATTTAAATGAATTGATTAACAAGTGTTAAATACAATATTTTGGATTGTAATGGCTACGAAAATTTTTAACAAGTACCAATATTGAGAATGTTTATAAGTCCATATCTTCAAATTCCATTAAAAACAATATTAATTAATAGTTTAATTTAAAGAGTTTGAGTTTCGAGTGATTTTTGTAATTAAAATTTAAAATTAATTGAAATTAAAGTTAAATCAGCAAATTGCTATAAGTAAAAATTGCAAATTATTGATTTAACTTTCGTAATTTGGGATAATGTCTTCTTCCATATTGATAAATGCATCAAGGACACAACTTCTCTGGATAATTATCAATGTATTGAAACTCTTTTGCAGCTTTATAGAATTAGTAATACTGGGTACCCGTACTCCTTTGAAAATTGTCACTGTTATCGTCATTTAAATAATGTCTTAGAAGGTAATTTTATTGTGATCTAACTAGAATCTGATGTTCTCGGGTTTTTAGATGGAGTCAGATTGGGGTTTTAGATTCTCTGTTATATATAATAGAACTTGTATATACAGGATTTGAAAAGATTACGAACAACTATTAAACTGTCAAATCAAAATAATCAGCTTTAAATAGAAAAATGTATTAAGAAACTCTTGAGTCAACTTCAATTCATTGTAATTTTTGACGTACATTTATTCTACTAGCTAGTAAAGACAGTTGAATTGAAAATAGATTAGCTTATTTACAAAAATGAGTTCAGAACAATTAAAAACTGGTGCAGCTACCATGTGCTGTAATAATTTAACAGATAAAATAATTTTAAATTTTAAAATTTTAAATTTAATACAATTAACTCATGCTTCACTCCCATATCACATTGTTAGAGTTAAAAGACTGTGTATAAGTTAATAAATAATTAATTAATTACAAAAAACGGAAAAAAGCTGAATTGTTGAAATTGTTTTGTCCAAGGAAAGCTTGCGGCCGATAATTAATATGCACATGATAATGTTGAGTCATTTTCCAGTATGTGAAGATCAATTAAAATGAGATGCCTAGGCGAATAATGAATGAAGAGCTCTGGGTAATGACGAGGCAAGAGCCGATATAGGTCCAAATTAAAAAAAAGAAGTGGAAGTGGATTGGTCACATTCTAAGGCGAGCAACAACATTAGTAGCCCTAGATTGGAACCCGCAGGATAGGAGATATGTGAGAAGACCAAGAGAAACCTGGAAGAGATCAGTCCAAAGAGAATGTGACCTATCGGGAAAAACATGGTCATGAGATAACTTCACCCTAGACATTCTTGCAACATGTCAAGATTTACCAAGACTTTTAGTTTAATTTAAACAAGCTTGATTTCACAATCACATTAGTTGCATCCGTTGTCAGGAGGTTCCAAGAGTTTTACTTTGATTTAAACAAGTTTTCTTTCGCGATTATATTAGTACCATTCCATTGGCATTCCATTTGGTATTCCAACCATTTTAATAAATCTTTCTCTTTCAATCAGATCATTAATACAAACCTCTGTTAAATCTTGTTAGGACCTACCAATTACCGTTAAAAATATATTTTTACAATATTTTATCAAAATCAAAATTAATTTAATAAATTTGATCAAATTAAGTAAAATAAAATTATATGATATCAAAAGCGACGTAATCCATTTCTAAGAAAGTATTTAAACTACAAGTTAAAAAATAGTATATAAATTTACATTGAAAAGAATTCCTCAGAAAGAAGAGTTAAATTAAATTATACCTAAAATTAATAATATTTAATTTAAAGTAAAGAACTATTTATAAACCTAATTGTTACAAAAAAAAGTATCTACTAGTTAAGAATTCTTGTCCTTATAATTTTATGTATTTTTAAGAATATGTCAATTACTGTCAAAATCCTTAATATAAATCCTTGTTTAATAATAAAATCTATCTGTTAAATAAAATTTATATTTACAAATTTGTTACATTAAAAATAAAGAAAAATTTTTAACTTATCATAAATAAATCATCAAAATTATTATTTTGCAGAATAATATTCACAAATCATAAACCATATCCAATTTATTTAATGAATAACAAGTTTTCATTATTATTTTCCTGTGAATCATATTATATGTTTTTTTTCTCAATACATGAAATCATATTTTGTATAATCCTATAAGGATACATATAAATAAGGATATATGTATTGATAAGGATATCAAGCAACAGTTTATATTATTCAAATAACAACTGATATAATAAAAAATTTATAAAAAGTAGGCGTAAAGTAATTTAACACATGTAAAGTATTTATTAAATAACACAAAAAACATAGAATTATATAGTTTTTTTTTTGTTTTTATTTTGTAAATCACCTGTCGAAATATATCCAGGTAGAAAATTTATGAAATGAATATAATATACTATACAATACATGTATATGTATATGAAATAGATAGTTATTTACAATTTAATTGTAATATATTATTAATATAGAAAACATGCGTCAAAAAGGAATATTATGATAAAAACATTATTATTTAATGAATAGTGAATAAGGTATTGAAGTTATATTTTATAGTAATAAATAATAGGATAATAGATAGGATAATAGGTAGTGAAATTGGGATTTGTTCAAGGTTTTATTCTTAAGGTTTTTTTTTTTTGGTTTTTAAATCAAATTAAATTTTTTTTGATCTGATGATGATATTGTATATGGTTTTCGTTTTTAGTACATTTTCAAAAAATTTTGTAAAAATGTACCTATATAGTTTCACTCTGTCCGTCCGTCTGTCCGTCTGTCCGTCTGTCCCTTTTTACGTACGATTGACAAAAAACTATCAGCAATGGGTAGGTATTGCAATAAAAATAATTTAATGTTAAAACTTTTTTCTATTACCCCTCCCGTTACGGAGCTACAGCCCCTCAAAGTCGGATAAAGCCCTATATTTAAATAGTTATAACAAGAGTTCTATAAGGTATATTCTCAACCTGAAAACGGTAAAAGACAGCTGCTTTTATAAGCTTTACAAACTCTTGAAAGTCAAATGTATAGGGTTACCATACGGTATTAAAATTTACCGTTATCTAAAACTAAGTTTTTCAAAATTTTTGACTCTTCATAACTTCTGAACGGCTCAATGTAGAAACTTGAAATTTTGGGAGAAGTTAGATCCTCAAAAATAAATAGGAGTCAGTTAAGAATTTTTTTTTGTTACGGCCCCTGTTTAGGAGCTGTAAGGGGTCCAAAACCTTAAATTTTGCTATAAATTTAGCTTTTAAACACCTATAGCTTGAACACCTGTCAATATTTTTTTTTATTTATATACAAAATTGAAAGCTCCAAAACGAAAGTTTCAACCAGTGTCAAATGTTTTTCTTAATTTTGACTTTGTCTGTCCGTCTGTCCGTCTGTCCGTATGTTTACACAAAGTTTTACACCCTTTGAAATAGAGAGAAGAAATTTTAACTACGAGTAGGTATTCCAAAAAAAATAATTTCATGGAAGAACTTTTTTCTGTAGCCCCACTCGTTACGGAGCTACAGCCCTTCAAATTTGGAAGAAACCCTTTATTTAAAACGTTATAACAAAAATTTTATGAGGTATTTTTTCAATCTGAAAACGTCGAAAGATAGCTGCTTTTATAAGCTTCATAAACTTTTAAAAAACTAATTCAATGGGTTGCCATACGGTTCTAAAATTTACCGTTATCCAAAACTCTATTTTTGCAAAATTTTTGGCCCCACATAACTTCTGAACGGCTCAAGCTAGAAACTTGAAATTTTGGGAGATGTTAAGAAAATGGGAGTCGGTTAAGAAATTTTTTTTGTTGCGCCCCCCGTTTAAGAGCTGTAAGGGGTCCAAAATTGAAATTTTGCTTTTTTTAAGCACCTGTAACTTGAATACCTGTTCTAATATTTTTCTATTAATATACAAAATTTAAAGGTCCAACATTATATTTTAACATATGTTAAGTGCTTTTCTTAAGTTCAAAAGCGGTTCTTTAAATTGAAGAAAGTGTCTCTCAGTTTTACCCATTTTTGCTTAGATAATAAAATTCTAAGTAAAATTCCAAATTTTGATTTAATTCCTAGAACCTAAAAAAATGGAGGGAGGTGGGGAGGAGGGTGGTTGAGATTAGATCCTGGAGAAATTTGGTAACCTTCCCCATTGAAGAGCTATTAAGACTTAAAAATTCAAAATTTGCTGTTTTTACAAGTAAGCAGTGACTTAGTCACCGAGTATATATTTCCAAAATTAAACTGAGTTTTTAACACAATATAATTTTGAAAATGTGCTTTTTTAAAAACCCTTGGTTTTTTTCATCACTTGTTTAAGGTAATTTTGGATTTTTAAATTTGATTGTAAGAAGATACTAATCCTTTGTAAACTTGTGATAAATAAGGTAAGAAGTTGATTAAAAATTTAGGTAGGTTCACTTGAAGTCCATAAAGTAATCAAAACTATGAAAATTTGCTAATTTTGTGGCGTAAGTGGGCTAATGAGTAATGTTGTTTGAATTGTATTTTATCCTTATTACTATCATAGCTGTATATTTCAAGTACCAAACCTGATACTGAATACTTTATCCATTACCAGTACCATTACCTGATGTTCATTATTTTGTCGAATACTAGTATTATTAAGATTGCCATACTAGCAAATTTAAGTATAAATAAAAGAATCAAGTAAGAATACTTGTAATTACCAGAAAGTAATTCATATTTTGAATTTAATTACTTTTGTAATTATTTTTTGATATTTAAGTATTTTCAAGTAATTAAGTACCAAGAAATATTTTAGTATCAAGAATTTAATTATTTCCAAGTACAAGTAAGTATTTTGAATATTTTTAATTCATAAAGTAATTCAATATCAAAAGATAATTATAAAAGTAATCAAAATTAAATTATTCTTTTGAAATTACAAGTATTTTTAATTGATTTTTTTACTTACACTTAGATTTTATATCAAAATTTACATAAAATTGGTACTTGAAAAGGTAATAAGTATCAGGTAATGGTACTTAAAACTGGTAATGTACTTAATCACTATATGTCTAGTTTCTATATATAAAAGTTAGCAAACATTATGAGATCCATTATAATTAGAAGTATTATCCACAATTAAATTTAGGGAATACATTTATTAATAAGAAATTGTATTTCTTAAGGATTGTAAAAGGACAAAATTGGACAAAGGATTCCAAAATTAATTTATTCTGTTAATCATAAAATAACGTTTAAAAAGGTTGCGTTCTTCAAGTTTAGTACTTATTTCCAATTCGGAACCTTTATCCACTACCAACATCTAATTTTTATGAAAACTTTTATGAAATTTTAGTGCATCTAACATAGTATTTGTATTTATTATATATTCTATATGCAAAAGCAGCCCTGTATATTTCAAGTTCCAGTACAATTACCTTATACTCATGACTTTGTCAACTACCAGTATTACTTAAATTTCAATACAATATTTCTTAAATTTCGATAATTCCCAGAAAGTTATTAAATTTTGTGGTTAATTACTTTTATAATTAATTTCTGCAAAATTGTAATTGTAATAAATTAAATAATTGTATTTTCAATGTCCATATCCTTAAATTTTAAATTAATTCTGAAGTGCTCTTAAATATGAAATCCTTATTATTCGATTATTTGTACAGTGAATGTCATTTAAAAAAAAAATAAATTAAAATAATATAAAATTTAATACAATATTTCAATAAAATTATCTTATATTTATAAAAAAATAATTTAAATATTTATATGCAAGAATTTAAATTATATATATTTGTACATATGTATATATTATCCATGAGTATTAAAAAAATTCAATGAATATATAATTTTTTATGCATGTATATATTAATTGAAAAACAAAAAAATTTAATCTCTAAGGATAAAATAAAATCTCTATATATGTATAAGTGTGTGTGTGTGTATCAATAAATAAATAAAAAAAAGCTATAAACCATTTCCCTTAAGATAAAAAGTTCATATGAATATTAAATTGTGGGATGGACTTGTAATTTTTTTTTAGAATCTCCAAAATACCGTAAAAAAGTTAAAATGAAGAAAATGTTGAAATAATATTTACAATTTAACTTGCAGAATGTCTCAGTAGTTGTAACAGTCATGTGAGTCGACTCCTAACGAAATTTAAAGACACTCGGATAAATAGATTTTAACTAAGACTGCAAAAACTGTAAAACCGATTCGGTTTTTTTTGTGTCGCAATGAGTTAATGGGACAAAACCTTTGTTCATCTAGCGTGTACCCTTGCCCAGATCCATTAATATGCAGTATTTGAAGTTAAAAGATTTAACTATAGTTAATCAGT
The DNA here is from genome assembly GCA_963082915.1 of Dolichopus griseipennis. Taxonomy (NCBI): domain Eukaryota; kingdom Metazoa; phylum Arthropoda; class Insecta; order Diptera; family Dolichopodidae; genus Dolichopus; species Dolichopus griseipennis. Next base: position 120,789,324 of record OY720442.1, on the reverse strand, counting down.
TAGCCTACGTTGTCTCGAAAGGGTATGGGAAACGTAAAAGGAATGACCATCCAGTCTCAGGCCAGAGATGCAAGGTTCGATGTCAATCAGATGTATTGTTTAGTAACTTTAGTCTTAAATAAATGGGTGCTCAAACATGTTTACTTATTAGTTAGAAAATAACATAACACATGATGTAGTGGTTAACACGCTGACCTTTCAAGGGGAAGGCCTCGGATTGAAACTCCGGTTAGCTCATATTTAATAAAATAATATCGTAAGATTGTATAATGTTATCGTAAAAGTTGATATTGTAATATAACATAAGGTTTAATAAAAAATTAAATAAAAACTCTTGTGTAAGATAATAGATGGCGCACAAAATTTGCAATTTGTTTATTCATAATCTTATATAATAATAGCTACCGCCAAGTAATCAAAGGCTTAGTGAATGTAGCAATTAAAGAAGCTCAAGTCTAGTCTAAATGAATTAGTGAGCGCCGTAAAGGAGTGCAAAATAAAATAATACAAATTTTTCAAAGCTTTTAAATTTTTCATTCAATCATTCATTTAGTAAGTCTTTGGCTTTACAAAAAAACCCGGGTAATGGCTTAAATAATTTAATTACCGAACAATTTAAATTTAAATATTAATAAAAAGGGGATTTAATAATTTTCAAGAATATTTTTTACAAAATTATTTAAAAATTTTAATTTTAAACTTTTTGTAAAGAAAAAGTAATAAAAATAAATTATTAAATTATGAAATTATGTTTTTTTAAAGTATTAAAAGTTGTTAATAAAAAAACTAAGTGTAATAAATCAATATTAAATAAACGAGCATTATGGTAATATGTACAAGTATAATAAGTATTGTATAAATAGTTATAAAAAGCGAAATTAACAACACTTTATACAAATTAATGCTGATATACTTGAACAATTTGACCCAATTTTTGAACCAAGTTAAAAAAAAAACTTTAAAAGGAAGATATTAAAGTTTTCAAAAGCAATTTTGTTTACTTAAAAAGAAGAACCCTGAAAAACAATCATAATTTATATTATTTAAATTAGGATTATATTGGGATATAAAAAGAACAAAATTCGGATCAAGAAGGATTTTGAAGATGCAGCATTTAAAAAGCGTAAAAGAAATCGTGATATGGAAATTTGCCAAAAACTAAAGCAATATGTTATATGGTTATATTACAACTGATTGCTTCAACTTAAATGCATATTTTACTTAAAATAGAAGGTAAATAATGGCCTAACATCATAAAACACATGGAAAATGAAAATAAAACCCTTGCTAAATAAAGCCCCTGGGAGTTATTAATCAAAGATGATATATATGAAATTTAACTCTACAGGGCTTTAGAATATCTGCAGAGAATTTAGAATTAAATTGAAAAACTAGGTAAATATCCCTTTTTCTCAGAATTAAGAATCCAACTTTAAAATCTCTCCTATAATACAATCTCACATACTCTGGAAAAATTTAGAATCTCTCTCTTAATATTCTGGAAAAGGGAAATAACCTGATTTTAAATATAATTCTAAAATTCTTCTTAAATAAAAACCTTTCTTATATAAAGGTATGGGAATTAAAACTCTGGGATTTTATTTCTCATTGAATATCAAATTACACATCTTTTTGAGAATTAAGAACCCGAGGTATAAATAATTTAATTAGAATGGAAACCTCAGGATATTATTTATCTTTCAATTCATTCTTCCTTGAAATAATATCTTGGCGCTTCAACTCTCTGGGTTTTAATTCTAAATAAATTTTAATAGCCTGAGATCTAATGTCAAGATCTTTGGCAAGATCTTTTCTCGAGACTACGTCAAATGAAAGTGAAACAAATGGGTAAAAAGCATAAGCATAAGGGTGCGTTTATACTAGAGCTGTGATAAGTGATAAGAGCATCAATAAAAAAACCTCTATTAAAATCATGTGTATA
>OY720442.1:120732594-120787182 GCA_963082915.1 Dolichopus griseipennis | reverse complement strand
AGTACTTTTAATTTCTATAAAATAAAATAGGTTTAAAAAAAACTTTAATATTTAATAAATCTGATATCAATATTACGTCAATGTTTTACTTATAGTTTTTGAACTAGGTAAGAATTTCATTTAAAAAAATAAAAAATTTGATACGGTTTTCAATATTTTTTGCATGTTAATTGACATTTTCCTTCTACTTATTTAACGTTTTAAAAATCTGCGATCAATTTTATTTGAAAAACAAAAACAAAATTAATTTGAAAATAGACAAATTTTATGGGAAGAACGGCAAAAATTCATGTGAAAAGAGAACATCACTTTGAATGACATTTAAAAAATTAGCATGACATAAAAAAAAGATTATTTCCTAAAACAAGTTTTTATTTTGCAATATTCAATATAGTCAATTTTGACATTTATAGCTCAAACGTCAATTTTCAATTTGTTATTTTTTGACATTTAGTTATAAATCGCCACATTATTGGTTTGAATTTTTTAAAATGCCACATTTATTTTCAATTACTTATTATGTTATACACTTAATGACATTTATGACATAATAAATTAGTGTTGCCATACTTATTTAATATTCGATATTTACAAATAAAAACAATTGTAGGCGCCATTTTTTAATATGCTCTCAACTACTTTAAAATCACAGACCATTTTTGTATATTTTATGTAAAGGATTTGTAAGTTGAAAGAATTTTTAGAAATTGTATAGTTTAAATGTTTGGTCCCACCGACGAGCCCTACAGACTCAATAAAGCAGCAAAGAACTTTTATTATAATATTTATTTTTTGAAGTTATATAAATTATTTTTTTGTACAAACATACAATTGATGACACTTGTGACATAAGAAATTAGTGTTGCCATTTTTAGTTATTATTTTGATAAGGCGCCATTTTTAATATGTCTTTAAATACTTTCAAATGACAGATAATTTTTTTTTAAATTTATGTAAAGGATATGTAAGTTGAAAGAATTTTTAGAAGTTTGAATTAAATGTTTGGTCCCACCGACGAGCCCTACAGACTGAACAAAGGACCAAAGAACTTCTATTTTAATATTTATTTTTTTAAAGTTTTATAAATCATTTTTTTGTTAAATTAAAAACTATAAAAGCCAATTAAAATTATGGGAAAGATGTTGCCTAATTTTGGACATAAATATCAAATCTTTTGCCTGGTACTTTATTGATACAACTTTAAAAATATCCTTAACTATTTGATCTTTAATTTCTAAAGAACCTTTTGTTTTATTTATTATTGATAATTTAATAAACTGTAAAAAAAGTTTTGGCCATATTTTTCTATAATTTTAGAAAAACAGCTTTTTATGACTTTAAGGTAAAAACTTTAAATTTAAAAAAAACAAATATTGTTATTGTGTACGTAAGAAAATTTTTATGTTTATTTTTATATTCACACATATGTACATAAATAAAATTTACAAACTTCATTCAAATAAATACAAAATTTACATATACATTTACAATAATAAATTCTCAGTATGTGCTTTTAATATTAAAAATCATTTCCAATCCATATTCATACCACCCAAATGATATTAAATTATTTAAAGATGACCCCGAATCCTTTTAAGTAATGAGGGTAGTTTGTTTTTTTTTTTATTTTTTATTTTTTTTTTTGCATATATCATTAAAAATGAACCGAAAAACAAAAACAAAAACAAAAAGAATAAAAACAAAAAATGAAAGAAATAAAAAATGTGTTCATTCAATCTATAAATGAAAAATTACATTAAATTTAGTAAAAGCCTTTAGGAAAATATAAGAAGAACAGGATAAGTTGGGAAAAATGAAATAAAAATAAAAACAAAAAAAAACAACAAAAAAAGAAAAGTCATAAAAAACAGAATATTCAAAATGGAAAATGTTCGGTTTCGTTTCGGTTTTATTTGTATTTGTGTATATAATTTATGTATTTTATTCAGGATTTAATGACCTATTTAAATGTTCATTTTGTTTTTTTTGCTGTTGTTGTTTTTTTTTTTATTATATTTTCAAAGTTTGTGGGAGCTTCAAGGTTTCTGTTTTTCTAATATGTATGTGTATATATATTTCCACTATGTGTTTTCTAAAAATTTTTCGTTTTTCATATTTTCTTCTTTTTTTTACATTTTCTTTTGTGGTAATTTTTTAGCTATTCAAATTTTCCTTTAATTTTATTTTAACTTTAATTATTTCTATTCAAATAGTTTTTAGTTTTTTTTTTTAGGGTTTTATTGTTTAATTACAAATTATTGTTTCTTATTCATTTAAATAAAAAAAAAGGATATTATTATCCTTTCATTCAAATACAATATATTGTAAAAATAAAGTAGTGTATGAAAATATATGTAGGGATAGAAGTAAATTTTTGAAATGAAAATGGAAAAATAAATTTTTCCAAGCTTTAAGTAGTAATGAATTGGAAATATTTCATTGATACGAAATATGTGTGTAAAAGTACTTAAAGATAAAAACAAATATATTTTAAAGTTTTAGAAATGTATTGAAAGAGGTGGGGAGGGAGGATAGTCAAATACAAATACATTTTGTGTGGGTATAAAATAGATTGAAAAATAAAGAACACTTGTAGATATTTTCTTTTATCAGAAAGTAGATTTTAAAATTTATCGGTTTTTAAAGGGAATTAAAATAATTACTTTAAGTTTAAAGGGTATAAATTTGGAGGTGTATATATAGGGAAATGTATTAAACTTTAATAAAAAATATGATACTTTATAATTTTGAACTTGTAATAACATAATGGGATATGAGGAAGTATAAAATTTGCTTATAATTTGTGTAAAACATTAAAGTTAAGAAATCTTTAAAAAAAACTTTGATATGAAAAGTGATACGGAGCTTATGTCGAAATCCAAAATGTTGACTTCCAAAATGTCGATTCCCGAAAAATCGACTCCGAAAATGCGGTCTACGGAAATGTGTCAAATAAAATGTCAATGTACGAAAATATAATTCGGGGATATTGGGGATACATCAGAGTTGGTTTCAACCATTACATAGAAACTGTGTATAAGAAATTAAGAATGCTATTGTGATTTACAACACAACCTAATTATCTGTCAAAATTACACAACCTATTTTTTTAAGTTGAGTTGTGTTAAAATAAAGTTATTGTCAAAATGACAAAACTTTACAATTATGTTGTTTGAGACAGCTTAAAAGTGACAACACGTTCAGACCTGTTGTCTTTAAGTTTAATATATAAGAGTAGGTACTTAATTTTAGATCTGTAATAGACAGAAAGTAATTAATAAAAAATTTTTTGTCCTTGTCTAGTAAATGTGGCTCAAAAAAGGATTTAAAAAAATCTTTGTTATGTTATATTTACTGCGTAACTCAGTACGGTTTTTTTTTAAAGTGAGTAAAATAGTTTTTTCAATAAAAAATTTTGGAAAGGTGTAATATACGAGTTCCTATGAATATATTTTAAATAAAATTAAAAAATATTGTTAAAAATATTTTTATTTTATTTTTATATTTAGTATTTAAATAAGAGTTACCAATTCAAAACAGTTTGAATAATTAATTTCGTTTATAGCTAAATAATTTATTCAAACATTTAAATTTGACATTTCAAAATAAGTTCTAACAACTAAAATTACAACATGCCGATGGCAGTACTTTTATGACAGACAACCTCTTTACAACAGCTAAGGTTGTTATTCACAATAAAAAAATTTGGTTGTGTTGTTAATTAGGTTGTGTTGTGTTATAAACAACTCAACTAAAAAGTGTTGTTAATCACAATTGCACCATAAATTATAAAACTAAATCTAAACTAATACTAAAAATTAAAAGTATATAAATCACATTACACATATATATTTACAAAGGTTAATTCCCAAGGCTTTTTAAATATTTCTTAAGTGTGTTTCTAAATTTATGTTAACTTTGGCTACGTTTTACTTGGATAAGTGAAGTGTTAAACATTTTTGTTGGACTGCTCTTTAATCCTTTTAGATTCTTAGTTGTAGTAGCTTTAGGTATCATAAAATGTCCTCTATGTCTAGTAATATAGTTGTGCACGTTATCTTTTCAAAGTATATTTATTTGTTTATATCGAATTCATTTGTGTTTATATACAATTCCCTTGTACTCAATTAAGGATTTAATTTTTTTATAATGTTTTTAACGATCTTAGAATCGACATTTCAAAGATCGCTGTATTATGCAAGTCGACATATTTGGTATCGACATTTTGTGAATCGGAATTTCGAAAATCGACATATCATAGTAGGCCTTTTATTTATACACTAGCTGTTGTCCCGTCACAGAATGACGGAAGGTCAAATTTAAAGAAGAACTTTTTCTAATTAAAAACTATTTTTAATTTCATTATTTACATTATGTTAAAAGTATGTTAAATAAAATTGCAACCGTTACATTTTATATAACGCATATTATGCTTCGATTCTAGCAATAGGTACACAAAAAATAAATAAATGTCTCATATAATTTCTTCTTGTATCTTAAAATCTTGAAGATGAATAAGTTAGTTAGTCTACTTTTTATATGTTTCGTGTTTATAAAATTTTGGGGACGTTGGTTCAAATCCCTTCTTGGTATAATTTTTTTTTAATTTCAATTATTATTTTTTTTTTATTTAAGTGAGTACTTACTTAAATTAAATAAATTAATAAAAGATTTAAAAATTTTTTATAGGTTTATTTTGTTTCAATAATGATCTATTTCTCCATTCATTAATGTTTTGTATATTATATTTTTAAAAAATGTTGCTATACATTCTATATCGTTTCCTTTGTTTCGATTCAAATCGGAATACTTGTTTGTTGCTAACATTCTACAATGTGTACTCAACATGCTAAATAATGTATCTATTATTTAAATTTACGAAAATTGTATTAAATAAATGTTGATTTTTGAATTGAGTTTTTCAATATCACAAATTATAAATTTTATTTGAAATTTTTTAATATACCTAACCTAACTAAGTTTAAAAAAAATTTATTTTGTTTGGTTTATATAGTGCATTGAACCAGGTATTGTATAGTATACCCGAATCCACCTTCCCAACCGTTAGTCATTACATTATTTTTTCCCATTTTTAACTTTTTTTAAATAGATAAATAAATAAAAGTTTATGAAGGAAGGGATGAGAGATAGTTGAGAACGAGATAAGGGGAAACTTTGAAATTACTTTAATACATTGCTTGATTTATTTGGTTAAGCAAACCAAGCAATGCATCAAAGCATACATTGGGCTTTCGCCCTTATTTCAGATTTGCACTGAAAATTATTAAGACTTACTACACAAATGTGCCTGTGAAGCATTGTCTTCTTAGCTTTTATTTACAAAATGTCTTACTATTTATTTAAAATTTCCAGAAAATCTTCTGCGATTTTTAAAACTGAAATGAAATTATTCATATACTAATAAATAAATTTCATTTCAAAAAAAATTTTTTTTTTTTTATTAAAAATAAATAAAATATTTTTTGGCCTGCTTATGATAATTTATGATATTTTATTTTCTAAAATAAAACACATCCAACAAAACATTAATATTTTATTTTTTTATAATTGAACACATCCAACAAAACACATTTAATTGAATGCGTTTGTTACACCTCATCCTAGACAAATATATTAATAATAATTTTATCCAAGTCGACAATATTTTCATCGACATAGTCCAAGCCGACAGTTTTGGAGTCGACATTGTGGGAGTGAACAGTTTTGGAGTCGAATTTGAGGGTGTCAACAATTTTGGAGTCGACATTGCAGGAGTCGATATTTTTAGAGTCGACATTGTTGGAGTCAACAGTTTTTGACTTGACATTGCGGGAGACGATATTTTAGAGTCGACATTGTGGTAGTCAACAGTTTTGAAGTTGATATTATATATCATTCGATATTTACATCTCTCCTCCTTTAAAATATCTGTTGAGGCACAAGCAAATTTTATAGTCTATATTCATACTAGCATAATAATTTAAATTTATTTATATTAGACAGAGGCCTGTTATGAACTTATATAATTACATATATTAATTCATTTTTCAGAATTATTTAAAATATATATGTATATAAATTATAATAATACATATACGTATTATTGTGAAAGATTTATAACACACGAGCTAATTTAATAACAATTAGAATTATTAGGAATTTTTCAGGGTTTATATTTTTTAAATTTTAATTAATATATTTCTTGGTAATTTTTAAATTTTTAATTTGTAGTGGAGGATTTACGACCTAACTCAGATTAATTTTTAAAATCAAACAAATAAATATGCTTTTGTTTTTTTATCGTATAATTCTTGTGAAAAAGGAAAATATTCAGGGAAAAATATAATAAAATTAAATTAAAATTAAATAATTTTAAATTGAATTGTATTCTAAAAATTTTCCAACTATTTAAACAAATTCTATTTATAGGTATATATTTTTTATATTTTGTTTTTTTTTGCCAAAACTTTTATAATTTTCAAAAATATTAATTTCAAATAATCACCAATAAAATCCATGAAAATGTTGAAAAGGAAGTCGAAAAAACAAATATATATATATATATATATTTTATATAATCATTTGATCTTTTCATTTAAAATGGCGACATTTTATTCTATTTTTATTTTATATTTTATTTTTTTGATGGAAAACCATTTCTTTTAAAAGCGACCTCTGCTGGTGATAAAATAAAAGTGATTTTGTATTTGATTTTTTTTAAATAACAATGGTTATGTTTTTTGCTTTTTTTTTTATTAATTTTACTTTGTTATGTGTTGGATTTGATGGTCTATTTTTTTGCTTTGCAAAAATGTCAATCACATTTCTAATGTTTGGTTTTTTTTTGGGTTTTCTATACACAAAAGAAAATTATTAATTTATAAGAAAAAAATATGAAATTAAATAAAATATAAAAAAAATAATAGAAATATTATGGTCAATAAAGAAAATCATCTATAAAGGGAGCAAAGAAAACTTCAAATTTCATATTTTCCTTTTTTTCGCCTCGAAATTGTTTTTAATTTTTTGTTTCCAGATTTTTTTTAAAAATACATTTTTAGTCAAATTTAAAATAAGTATTAGAACTTAGCATGTTTGGCAATATTCTTATGAGTGTTACTAATTATAAAATCATTTTGTAGTCCTTTTAAAAATAGCTTATGTATTTAAAAAAGGAAAAACCCTAAACACAGCTCTAAAGTTTATTCTTTTGAATTTTCTCATCAACAGAGTTGATTTGAATGTTATAAAGCTATTATACAGTTTGGATTAGTGTGAATTCAATAAATTTATAACCCAATAACGGTTCTTTAATTTTTTTTTTAAATATATTTAGTAATTTTTGTCCAAAAAACTAAAATTATCAGAGAATATAAAGCCTTTTAGCAATATCTTTCTAATGTACTCTGTATTATGATAGAATATATGAGATATTAAAATATATTTTGTAGTGTTTTGAGCTCTTTCATAATGATTTCTGATAAATTTTATTATAAAACAGTACATTTTTTTAAAAATTTTGACAGAGAGCAGTTCTTCTTCCCATTAACCTTTGTCCAGTAATTTACTTTTATATTAAAATACTTAAAAATTTCTACTATAAAGTTTACAAAAATGTTTCTTATCAGTATTTTATTTTTTAACATCTAAAAATATAATTGTTTTTTAAGTTATGTCAATATTAATTTTGCTTACTCTTATGGAAAAAATTGCATAATTATAGGGGCATAAATTACATCAACAAGTGTGACAGCTGTGAATAATTTTAATATTTATAAAATATGAAATTAAATATCGTAATTGTATTAATGTTGTAAATTGGTCTTTTATAAAATTACTTAATAATTATCGGGGATTTTTACGTATGTGTTCAATAAACCCGATATAATGAAAGTAATATAAGCTTTCAAGTATTTTAAGTAGAATTTAATAAAAACATAACTTTAAAATTTTAATGAATTTCAATAAAAACATGACAAAATTTACAAATATTTATAAAATCACCAGATTAATAAGCAGACATACAGTAAAAAATTCAATGAAAAATAAATTTTGTTTCATTTTATTCTATCGGATTTTGTTTGTGAAATGTCTTAAATTAAAACCACGTGTCATCAACTTGTTTGATATTTTATATTTAAATATTTTTATTCATTTAAATCTGAACTGTTTACAAAAACAAATTTATTTAAGAGAACAAGTCTGTTTTTTATTATTATTGTTTCTTTTATTTTTAATTTTAACTTTCAAAGTTTGAACAATATTAAAAACAAATATAAACTTGTCAAAATAAATATAAATAAACTAAAAGAGTTTTTTCTTTAAATATAAATAATCCAAGAATAGAACGAATATAAAAAAATAATAAAAAAAAAATGGTTTGAATCTTCGATTAACTGAAATAAATTTAGAAATGTTTGAAAAAAAATTCTTTTGTAATTAAAAAGTTAAAGAGATTTTATAATAATTATTATTTTGGGGTTTGGAAGGGATAATTTAAATTTTAAGGTTGAATTGCTTTCATTATTAATTTGAAATAATTTTTATTTTAAATTTTTATTTCGATAATACATATTGCTTAGTAATTAATAATTTGATTTTAATTTTTTAATTATGTTTGGATTACGAATTAACGGCTGGGTAGCACAATGGTTAGAGGGCAAATATTTCATACGATAGAACCTGGGCTCGAATCTGAGTGAAAGTGAAAACACTTTTATTTTGTTTTAGACTCTACTAAGCTACCATTCGCCATTGGGTTCAAATTAATGACTTAATCAATAATAAATAATTAGATATCTTTAACAAAAGATACATTAATATAAAAACCACATTAATACGTTAATATATAAAGTAATTTAATTGAATAATATAACTCACAGATATAGAATACCATATAACTCAAATACAAAACTATAAAAATATAAGAAAAATAAAATTATATCTATTAAAATCTTAAGATCTAAGCATTTCTACATGTTATAAGGCCTAGTACCTTCTCATATTAAATTATATGAATATCAGAATATAATATTTCCTTCGTTCATGTACATATTGTAACGCTGTTTAGTCTAAAACAGTGAACAGCTAGCACGTAGTATGTAATGGGTATTGAATTGCAATCAGTATCTCTTAAGTGAGTGGTTCGTACTCGAAGCACTATCCCATTCAGCTGCGATTAAATTTTGATTCTATTAAAAAAATTTAGCAAAATTTGCAGAGAAGTTCCAGAGTCCTTTATTACCTAAGACATTTCTTAAGTAAAAAGCTCTTATTAAAATAAAGACTTTAAGGACTTTACAAATAACTCAAAAGTAGATGTTATATATACGTGTTTTTAATACATTAACCGAAATTCCATTTAATTTTAATTGAAAAAGGATTTTTTTAATACATAAACAAAATAATCCTTGTTTGTAATATTTTTCCTTTAAAAGAAATGAGAAATAAAGAAAAGACCTAGAATAATATTCCGAAAAAAACGGAAAAGAGTTTAAAAAGAATGTTCATATAACGCAGAAACGGATAAGTAAAAAGCAAAGTACATATATATTTTTATAATATATATATATATATATATATATTATATTATATAATTTTATACAGTAAATATTTCAAAACAGAATTCAAAAAAAAAAAAAAGAAATGATTTTTTTTTTCCATTTTACTCATTTAACTGCCCTTACCTTGAGCCATTATTTGTTACTCATTTTCTTTTTTTCCTCTGTTACGCTTCAGTTGGTGTTAAATGATGTGAAATTATTTATTAGGGAGTGTTACCATATTGTTCTGTACACAATTTATATTGTATTTTTTATATAAATCTATATATACAAAATAAAATTGTATATTTATTTATATAGGGTAATATAATTAGTAAATGGTAAGATGGTAGCTTTGATTTAAAATTGTTCTTTTTAAAAATTTTAGTTTTATTATAGCGTTTGGTATTTCAATTTTAGAATTGTCAATTTTGGATTATACAACGGATAAGATCTTCTAAAATATTTATATATTTAATTTGTTTAATTATGTTTAGTTTTTTCTTTATTTAAAATGAAAACTTATTTCAAGAAGGGGTTTGTCCCAACAGGTTTTATTGAATTAGGTAAAATAATTCTTATAAATACATTCAAAATATGTTTGATCTTTTCAGTATTTTTTAAGGCAGCATTCCAGAATCTCGGTTTAGTATTTCTTTCTTTTTTCAAATATTGTTTTTGAGAAATCTCATTTAAGAAAACTTTGATTTTTTAAAAAATCGCGTTTTAGAAAATCTTATTTTTATTTGAAAAATCTCGCTTATTTAAAAATTTTGTTTTAGATATGAATACACCATTAGAATTATAAGTACTTTTCAGATTACAAAAACAAAGTTGTTCTAAAACGAGATTTTCAAAAAACATGATTTTCCAAAAACAAGATTTTCTAAAAACGGGATTAGCTGAACCCGGATTTCAGATCTAACCCATTTATTAAATATTGTAGGTCATCTAATTTTTTAATTGTATTTAAACAGTTTTGGGAAAACTTTTCAAATAAACGGTTGTTTAGAACTCTGATCTTACAGAAAGGTGTCCCAATACTCATATTTCGAAGTACATTGTGATTGTAAATCGCTTGAATTTTTTATGTATATAATAACACATACATTGAAGTTAATATTTCCGACAACTTAACATTTATACTAAGTTCTTCATATATATATCTACTTCATAGTCACTCACAAGTATTTTTTCCCTATACAAACAAACTTGGAAAACTTTGTCACATTGATATTATTAGGTAAACATATCATTGTATCACAAAAAAAAGTAAGAAACGAAACTTTAGATTTATATATCAGTTGTTTTTTTTTGCTTTTATGTGTAATGTGGGATACATCACTTCAATGAACTCAAAGTAAAGTTGGACATATTAAAAAATTAATAACTAAAAAAAAAACTAAAATAGAGTGTTAAAATGATAATGAAAATTATATGAACTATAACATTCTTTTATAAAATTATATTTAGAAAAAAAATTATACTTTTTTTTTATGCCCTTATGTTAAATTGAAGGACTAATTTAAAATACAATGTATTTATTTACAAGGGTATTTTTAGAAATTTTGTTTAAAAATGCTTTATAGTGAAACTTGATCTTAGCTAAAGTTTGAAAGTAAATGCAAATAAATTTTTAGAACTTAGATTAAATAACTAAACAGACCTTATTCACTACACCACTTAGGTGTAGTGACTAAGCGTTAGGCTTATTAAACGAAGGAGTGCTGGATCAAATTTCTCGGTCATGAAATAAATAATTGAAAAAAATTAATTTATTATTATTAAAATTAAAAATATTAAAAATTAATAATAATTTTCCTTTACAAATCACCATGGTTACCAAATATATAATATAGTTAGATATAAAATATATGATATAAACAAAATAAATAATACTACTTAAAAAATTAATATACATATTCTTTCCAAATTGCAAATACGGTGTATGCGCTTGTAAATAAATAAATGCACAGCGAAAGGGATTTTGAAAATTAAAGAAATTTGTCGCAAAAGGGCTTATCTGGAGATAAATGTTTAAATAACAGCATATTTAATATAATATTATTTGTTTCTTAAGATAACAGAAAAACTGACGTAGTGAAATGACTTCACATTAAGAAATCAGTTCGAAGTCTTTTGCATTGAAATATGATTAGTTTACTTTATATGCAATTTTACGTCTATACGAGGACTAATTAAAAATATATCTTCAGAGCCGAGACAATTTCAATTATATTAGGGCTCTATTGCACCAGCAACTTATCACAAATCAAATATTGTTTTTATTTTGAAAAATTTTTGTTACTGCAAAACAATATGTGACAACAAACCATTAAAGTTTGATTGGTACAACACTGACTAATGTTAAAATGATTATTTGAAAGGTGATAAGTGTATTGTGCAATAGAGCCCTGAATTATATAAACTTATTTTATTTGATTGTTTGGTTTAAATAATCCAAATTTAATCTAAATTGAATCACCAAATTGTTCTAATAGTACGTTTAGAAACTCCAAAATTGAAATGATTACCTAGTATAAAATCAACTGAAATGTCAAGTATATTCAAACTTTTTTTTAAAGTCATAGGTACGTAATATGTACGTAAGGATTTGACATATTTATAAATTTTTGAAAATAATATGGCGAATTTTGAAAAAAACATTTTTGATAATTTAATTTGAAATTTTTATATAAGAATTGATAAACATAAAAAAATCTGAAATATATAATACAAAAATCTGAAATTCATTGAAGAACGACTTGATTTTGAGATGTTTTTCAGAAAATTCAATATTGAGCTGATGTTATTTTGACAGACTAATTTTCGAAAAAAATATGGAACATCAAGGAAACCTACTCAATTTATCAAAATATCGGGTTTATGAAATTAACTGAATTTCACAAATTATCGACTTTATGAACGTACTCTAATAATTAAAAGAAACATGAATTAAAATTTAAATTTGTATATTGATTATTACAAGATTTAAACAAAACCCTTCCTTAATTTTCATTAAAATTTTTAATCTGTCATCAATTTTATAATGTTTTTTTTTTATTTATGACATATAAATATGTCAATTAATATTAACTTAATATTTCAGTATTAAGTAAAATGGATTATTTTAAGCTAATTGTTATTGGATTTGTATTGTATACTAATCTTTTTACTTAATATTCTAAATAATAATATAGTAGATAATATTGATGTTAATAAAAAACCAACTAGCCAATTGTTACCATTTTTCCTTTATTATAATTAAATTCAAAGAAGAGAGGGAAAAAGAAAAATTAGTTCATCCTGTATTTTTTAATAATCGTTATTTAATGAAAAATGCATTAAAAATTAACAACAAAAAAAAAGTAAAATAAACAAAAAAAATTTATACATAATATCTGAAAATTATGTTATAATATCAAAAAGGATTTAATAATATTTTTTTCCTTTTTTTTTTTTAATATTTATACAGGCGGTTTCTTTTATAAATCATTATAATATTATACATTTTAAGTAATTTTGACATGTTCATTCGCACATATGTGATATGTAAAAGTGTTATATATATATATATATATTTTTTTTTTTAATATACATATATTAATAATATATATATATTTTTTAACTGGAAAAAAAAGGATACATATATGTTTACATCCTTTTAATGTTATTGAGTTACATTGTTATTTTAATATATGAATGTGTATGTATATATATATAAATGAAAAAAATAGCTTTCCTTGCTCTATTTTCGTCCTTGAAATATTTATTCTTTTTAATAATTCTTTTTAAAATAGGAAAAAAAAAACTTTGTAATAAAAAAAATCACAATGGTTACAAAATAAGTGAGAAAAACATGAACATAATATACTTATTATACAGGATGTGTGTATTCAACTTTATGGCATATTTTAAAAGATTCAAAGGAATTTTTTTTTATGAAATAACATTATTATAAAATTCATTTTAAAAAACCACAAAGAAAATAACTAGAAGGATTTGGATTAAATCAGAATAATAAATTTGTAAATCATTCGTTGTTATACCCTACACCTATAGAATAGGTAAAGGGGTATATTAACTTTGGTATGGTGTTTGTAACCACCTAAAGGAAGCGAGCTAGATATGGAAAAGTATATATATTTGTGATCAGCGTGACCGCCTTAGTCGATATAGCCATGTCCGTCCGTCCGTCCGTCCGTCCGTCCGTAGGCACGATAACTCAAAAAATAATGGAGCTATCTTGATGAAATTTTAACTGTAGGTTACTAGGACTGAAAGTACGGCGGGGATTGCATATGGGCGAAATCGGCCCATGGGTTCGGGTTCTGGACCTTTTAATCGGTTTCAGGGCTAACGAACAAATATAAAAAATCACGATATCTCAACAACTAATGACGCTATCTTCATCAAATTTGTGCTGTAGGTTACTAGTAATGAAACTACTTCGGGAATTGCGTAAGGTCGGGATTGGACCATGGGTTCGGAACCTAGAACTTTTTGATCGAATTTAGGCCAAACGAGCATAATTCCGAAACCAATGAAGATAGAACCTCCAAATTTAGTATCAGGGTGTCCCTTCCTATTTCCTAAGTGTCTTGTGAATTTGGGTCCCATTGGAGTAGTGGGTCGGGGACCAGCCACACATTTCCGAAGACCTTAAAGCATATCTTTAAAATTAATAAAGATAACAACTTGAAAAAATGTAGAAGCTTCCAATTTGCCACAAGGGTGTTCTTTACTATCTCTTGCGTGTTCCCCTAATTTGGGATCAATTGGAGTGGTGGTTCTGTATCCCTCTCAGACCTCCCAAGTTTTAAAGGCTTATAATCGAAATTACTAAAAATAGTTACTTAATAGTTACTTAGGATAGACCGTTCAAATTGTGTACAAGAGTTAACTAGTACTATAAGTACAGCGCGGACTATATAAGGGCGAAATGAGCCCAACGGTTCGGATTCCGGACCTTTTAATCGATGTCAGGGCTAAGGAACATATATAAAAAATCACGATAACTCAACAACTAATGAGGCTATCTTCATGAAATTTGTGCTGTAGGTTATTGGCAGCGAAACTACGGCGGTGATTACGTACTGTGAGGATTGGACAATAGGTTCGGAACTTAGAACTTTTTGATCGAATTTAGGCCAAACGAGCATAATTCCGAAACCAATGAAGATAGAACCTCCAAATTTGGTATCAGGGTGTCCCTTCCTATTTCGTAAGTGTCTTTGAAATTTGGGCCCCATTGGAGTAGTGGATCGGGGACCAGCCACTCAGTTCTTAGGCCCTTAAAGCATATTTTCGAAATTAATAAAGATAGTAACTTGAAACAAATGTAGAAGCTTCCAATTTGCCACAAGGGTGTTCTTTACTATTTCTTGCGTGCCCCCCTAATTTGGGATCAATTGGAGTGGTGGTTCAGAACCTCTCTTAGACCCCCCAATGTGTAAAAGCTTATCATCGAAATTAATAAAACTAATAACTTAAAATTAAGATAGAGCGTTCCAATTGTGTACAAGGGTTAACTAGTATTGAAAGTATGACGGGACTGCATATGGGCGAAATCGTACCATAATTTCGGGTCCTGGAACCCTTGAAAAGTTCAAGGACTAACAAACATATATCTTACAAACACCATAACTCAAAAAATAATGCCGGTATTTTGATGAAATTTAACAGTAGGTTACTAGTAATGAAAGTACCATGGGAATTGGTTGTGGTCGAGTTTAATTTCGAAGCCAAAGAATATATTTCCTATGTCCTATGTGTCTCCGAAATCTAGACTTAATTGTAGTGGTTCAGCTATGTTCAAAGGTACTTGCTGCATTTATGTAAAATTTATTTTTATATTTAAATGAATTATATGAAAAGGTGTAAATTTTTAATTGTATTTTAGAAATACATTTATTGCATATTTTGCGTTTATAAGCTTTTCTATTAGGTATATAAACTAACCATTTAAAATAATTGCAATTTTTAAAAATTTGGATTATTAAATATATTATGCTTTGATTATCTTTTTATCACAAAATTTAATAATTAGAATTTTTTCATTTTGTAATTGAATTGGAATAAATATATTTTCATTTATTTCAAGTTTGTTTGTTTTTTAATATTTTTAAATAGATAAATTAGTAAGAATTTGTAGTATTTTTTAATAGATAGGGTAATTAGAAAATGTTTTTAGTATTATACAGTTAATTTGGTTAGCTATGTCTTACGATCAAATTAATAACAGCTTCTATGGTGTTAAAATGACTTATGGATATGTCCTTAAATTTGAACCAAATAGGTGTAGGGTATTTCTAAGTCGGTTGCACCGACTGACTGTTTCTTTACTTGTTTTTTTTTTTTTTTACAAACACAATTATAAAGTTAAGAACTGATTTTGGTATATATTTTAAATTAAATTTAAAATATATAAAATCAGCGCCTTAATCGCTGTGTCTACCACTAAATTTATGGACTAAAATAAGTTGAAATATTAAGGAAAAATTACAGGGTTCTAACAGTAATCTGTTAAATTGAATTTTAAATCTTCTGGAAATATATCTATACAATAAGGTTTTATGCATGCCTCTTCCCTTTTGTTCAAAACCCTTAAACGGGCAAGTGGGGTCTCTGAGGCCCACAGCTATTATTTTCTTTCGAATTAATTATGAATTAATATGGGGCCTTTGAAGCCCAATTTGCCCTTTAGCGTTACTAAATCATTTTGCCCGTTTAAGGGTTAATTTCAGTATTTAATTACAATGCAATTGCTTATGCAATTTTTAAAGGAACATTATTAATAATAAAAACCCGATAACATGATTTTTAGCCTAATACTCAAGTCAAGTTAACTTTAGTTCCGAATACTAGGGGATCCAAAAAAAATTGTAGATAAGGGGACTAGTGTTTGAAAAAAGTTGACATATAACTTAAGTTACACCTTAGGAAAATTTTCAACTGTATGTATTAAATACTTTTATATTAGTATTTATTTTAATTTCAATTGCTCAAGGGTGGAGGTGATCATCCTTACCTGTGTCTGTAGGTGGCTCTTAATAGCAAATATATTGGAAAATATTTTTATTTAATATTCATAATGTAAGTTTGATTAACCTTTTTTAAAACTTATATTTTACTTAATAATAGAACATATCGCAAAAATAAGTTTCAAGATAATAAGCAGGACTCAGCATATTTACGATAAAAAAGTTGTTAACGGAAGAGTCAAACAGTTAACGGTTTCAATTATCAAGCATTCTAAAACTTTTTTTTTTCGGCCACAGCATGTGGGGGCAAAAATATGCACTGCGCCAGTTAATAGTTCAGAGAGAAATTAAAGGAATTTTTCTTATTGATAGAAAGTATTATTATTGTTATAAATGTGACAGAGAATCAAATATTGAAAACTTGATGTACTTGGTAGCAAACAGGAGAATGTTCAAAAATTGTGGTGTAAAACATAATCCATATTATCTGATAGTGGATAAACAGGCACTATCGAAGAAAAGGTTATAGAAGAAAATGTTATAAGTTCCTCGGTGAAAAATAAAAATAGAATTTCTTTTGTTCTAAGAAAAGCTGTTTCATTGTGTTGGAAACGCGTAAATCCTAAAATTTGTTTGTTTGTGCATATGTGTCTGTTAACATGCGTAAATTTCTTAAATTAGTGCTAAAATTAATATGAATACTTTCTTCGTCAATAGAAAAGTTAAGTTCATAGATGAGCCTACCCCGACTAAAGGTGCTTACATTCAAAAATACCCGAATTATTGAGAAATCTCGAGCTCTAGCCTGCGGAATGAGTTCAATTTTGGTACAGAAAAAATTGGTGGATAATGGTAGACTCTCATAAGTTGAGTCTAGTATCATGGAATCTTGAGATTCTACAAGTTTTGGGAATACCAAATTCCAATAATTCATCTAAATATCAACTGACTTTAATGTAACTTGCTATGAATTCTTTTTTTTTTCCGAAAGAAAGCATGACTTAGAAGATGGGTCTAATTGAACCACAAGATTGGTGGACGGCTCTTATATAAAATAACCCAGACTTTACAAGAAATATTAACAGATTTTACAAACTTTACAATACTAACAACATTATGCAAGAAGAAAAGCTTATACAATACATTTATATTTACATTTTTCCTATATATATATATGTTTAGTTTTTAAAATTATGTATCTCTAAATTAATTTAATAAATTATAAGTTAAGTTAAAAAAAAATATTATATTCACTTAACACCTTCACCTACAGTTCTACACTAGTTAAGACATTTAATTAATTATTGCAGCAATGCTTACATAAATTATTTGATAAATTAATTTTAATAATTTATTTTTTTTTAAAACAATTAATAACATACAATTATATTTTAAAAATCTGTTTTAAGTTGAAAAATTAAAGTTTAAAATAAACGATCTGCTCCTGTAGTTATTTCAAATTCTATTAAATTTTTTTAGTACTCTGTTCTGAAACATTTCTTTTTTTTTTGTAATAAAATTTATTAAAATTACTAAATTTTAAATAAAAAATAGTTTTCACCCGTGACATAAAATATAACTGTACATATATAAAAAAAAAAACCCCATATAACAACAAACATCAAATAAATTAAAATGTATCTAAAAGATACTCCTTTTGTATAAGTGAGAAAACTGTAAAACAAAAGACGGGGGAACCGAATTAATTTTATAAAAAGTAAACTTTGAAGAAAGAAAAAAAAACTAAAACAATAAAAGTATACAAACACACTCACACACACATTAGTAATGAAAAAAATGCAAATATGTTTTTATTTTATTTCATCTCATACAGGTGAAAAATGAAAATAAATACAGGTGAATAGTTTTTATTCATTATTATGCAGAAAGTGGTATTATATTTTATCTTAAATGTCTTTGACTTGTTATTTAATAGATAGAAAATAAAAAAAAAAAAAAAAAAAAAACAAAAACAAATATATATATTTGAATTAATTCATCTATTCCTTATACATATATGAAAAAGGAAAGAACTAAACCGAATACTTTAACATAAATAAAGGTATATCTAGGATAAAATTCTACGATGAAGAAAGAACAAAAAAAATACTAATACTATAAAAAGTTTATTTATTTTTATTGTTTTTTTTTTTTTTTTTTTTAATACTAATACTATTTTACCATAGGGACCATCATTTTACTATTTAATTTTACTTTTTTTTCTATTTTGTATAATTTAAATGTTTGTGTAAAAATATTAATATATGTACAAGTATATATGTATAATGTGTTTAAATGTGTGTTAATGTATGCAATTAAATGAAATTAAATGGAGCGGAATATGAATCCATTTTTATTTCTATTAATTCAACTGATGCCACTATATTTTATACCATTACTATGTTAATATTTATGTTGCTGTTGCTTTTGTTGTACGGGATTTAAAATATATATGTATATATATATATATATGCTGAAATATAAAAATATATATAGTCTGATGAATTAGTTAATATTAGGATTGCCAACTAGGAAGATGACGGGAAGGAACTATGTAAATTTCAAAATTATTTAAAAACGTGTAATGAAACAATAGTAATTCGGGGCGGGGCAATCAACTGCAACCCTACACTTGACAATTCAATTGACAGTAATACAAACCTTCACTTCAACTTATCTTAGAAAATTCAAGCAAACAGGACAGAACTACCTTGTACCAAATTTCAAGTTTCTATCTTTATTAATTTCAAAGATATGTTTGTTGGGTTTAAGGAGGATGAGGTAAGATTTCCAAAGCACTACTTTTATTCTTCTCCAATTTCAAAAATATAAAGAAAACAGGAGCAAACACGATTGTACCAAATTTCAAGTTGCTATCTTTTTGAGTTTGGAAAAATAAATGTTTATTTGGTTTTAGGAGGTATGTTGTATGTACACAAACCATCAATCCAATTTATTTCAAAATTTAAGAACATAATGGAAAATGGAGATAATTAAAATATATTAAATTTGAGGTTGCTTATTAATTAATAATTTCGAAAACGTACTTCCTAGACTTTGAGAGATTTGTGGGGGGTATCCGTACAAACATTTCAATTAATCTCAATTAATCTCTAAAAGGAACATAATGGAAACATTCAAACAGAACAGAACCACTCTTGCACACTAAATTTGATATTTATATCTTTATCGATTTTGAAGAAATGCTTGTGAGGTCTTGAGAGGTGTGTGGAAGGTAATTGAATCATCTCCAGAATTCATTCCAAATTTTAGGGATATAAATAAATTATGGCAGAACAAAATTGTACCAAATATTAGTTTCTGTATATACAAATTTTGATGATATCCTTGCTAGATATTGGGAGGTGCGTCGTAGGTACCCAAACCACTATTCCAATTGATCAAAGATTAAAAGATGACAAGGGCTATGGGTAAAAACACCTTTGCATTAAATCTGGAAGTTCTACAATTCCAGATTAATTTTTAAAGACTTTAGATAAAAAGTCATTTAATCACAAAGCTAAGTATTAAAAATAGAAAAATAATACGGTAAACTGTTATCTATTTTGATATATATGGCAACTCTTTTCCAAAAGGATAACATTTTTGCAATTCTTGCTTTTTCTATATTACAATTATAAGAATGTTCATAATTTAGTGGAAAGAAGAAAAATAACAAAAATAAATTTATTTATATTTTATTTTTTGTTTGTGTATGTGTACACGTTTTACATTATATTAAAACTATAAAAAAACCAAGCGCAACAATTTTTGTTGACAACAGTAGTATTATGGTATTATTTTTATACCATCTGCAGAGTGGATTTAAAATCGTATTACTATTAAAAAGGAATCTTGGGTTATCTAACGCTTTGAGAGTTGGGAACCAAATCTTTTACTTTAAGAATTAGGACTTTTTTTTAGCACTATTATTCGATCGAATATTTTAAAACTAAGTCGATTTAAATGTGGATCCGATAAATTTATTAACGAAACAATTCTCATTCAATTAAATCGCTAACATTGAATTTAAAATGTAAAAATTTTTTTAATTGGTTTTTATAACTCACAGAAGATTTTCGTAAAATTTCCTATATAAGTTAATAGAATCAATCAAGAGTTAGTTTAGATAATGTAATACTACAAGCCTACTGAAGAGTCTAACATAGTATTAGAGGATAAAATACTCCTAAAAATATTTAACGAATAGTGCCAACACTGAATTTAAAATGTAAAAATGTTTTCAATTAATTTTTATAACTCACAGAAGATTTTCGTAAAATTTCCTGTATAAGTTAATGGAATCAATCAAGAGTTAGTTTATGTAATGTATTACAATTGGCCTACTCAAGAGTCTAGTAAAGTATTAAAGGATAAAATAAAACACTTTTAAAAACTTAACTGAATTTGACTTTAAATGAAATGTGGTAATGAAAGGACATTCAAAAGCCTTACACAAGAATAAATGGGTGATTTATCTAAGCAAAAACCACATTAAATCATATTTAAGTTATTTCAAAGTTTTGTACAGATTTCGGTAAAACTTTTCAATTTAAGAGCCCATTTAAATTCTTTCTGTCCACCCTGAATAACTATTAAACTTTTATTATACATACATATCTACATATAAACAAAACTTTTAATAGAAAAATTTTATATTTTCTACTTTGTTTTAAGTTTTCTTCATTTTTTGTTTTTTTTACCTTTAAAATTTATCGCAATGCGTGAAAAATGTATCTTACAAAATTAATATACGTTGTGATAGGATACAGTATGATAAAAATTGCGAATTTAGAAAATAAAGGATAAAAACTATGGAATGAGGGTACGGTTAGTGAGGGTTGTATTAGTAAAAAGAAAAACAAAAAGAACATTTATAAAATATATTGCAGAAAATATTTCATCATAAAAACAAAAAAAAAAAAATAAGAAAAAAAAAAAAATTTGAAACAAGCAAAACTGGTTGATGAAGGTAAAAAACTGGTGTGTAAATATATCATTATTTACCTATCTATGCCCAAACTTTACTTTTTAGTTTTGGCATTTATGTTGAAAAGAAAAAGGTATACGAATTTTTCTATTTTTCATATTAAAAAAAAAAATAGCAATCATTTTTATCTTTTATGTTTCAACAAATTTGTTTTTATAACTGAAAATCTTAAATTTTTTTTTACCAACCGCTTATATGAAATATAATAAGAGTTTAGCACAAATTGGATCCTGAGATTTTTGCATATGTATTACTCCTGTGTGCAGAAACCCATTAAACGGTATTTTTTATATGATATCCGTTTGTGTGTATGTATGTATTTATGTACGTATGTACGTACATCTGAATGTGCACATGTGTACGACCTAAACAGCTAAATGGAATGTTTCCAAATTTCATATATAAGGTTTTGTTGTTAATATCTTGAATTGTTAAGCTTTTGAAAAAATCAGATAAATCTACGAGGCACTTACTTCTCTAGGGTAATTTTTTAGGTTTTTGTGAATATTTTCTAAATCAAAAATATTATAAAAACGAGGAAGATTATAGTTGCCCTTGTCAACTTTTAGATACCCTTGCATATCCACTAACCGTTATTTATTTCCCTTATGCTATTATAAATATTACAAAAAAAATATACCTAATTAATTAATATATATAATTTTTAATTCATACCATAATTACCATAATTACCATAGGTACCATCATTATTGCTTAAAAACAAAAAAAACCCTAAAAGTTGGTCTGGATGATGTCCAACTATGCCAACTAACTTGTCCTATTACTTTATCTGCCCAGTTTTGATTTTAACCTCGTAGGTTCATTAGATTCACAGTTATCGAATTGATTACTTTGTATGGCAGCTGCCCGAAAACGGGTCCGTAACATTTTGAAACTTCATATAAGTGCTCGATCCGTTATATAACTAACAGTGTGTAATTTTTATCCTCGTAGTATAATCAGTTTCCAAGAAATTCATATTGGTGCAAAGAAGTTGTATAGCAGCCCCCCGAAAATGGGGCCGTAACATTTTGAAACTTCATATAAGTGCTCGATCCATTATATAACTAACAGTGAGTAATTTTCATTCTCGTAGTATAATCAGTTTCTAAGAAATTCATATTGGTGCAAAGAAGTTGTGTGGCAGCTCCCCAAAACCTTGATCTGGTCTTAACCAAAAAGAATAGGGAACCTCAAAAATATCCAAAAACTGTTTTGTGTGAATTTCAAAACTCTTGCTAATTAATTTTTAATTCACGAATATATTAAACTTAAGCAAAATCAACTTCATATGATAATATTCATATAATAATCATCATATTCATAATCTATCAATCTATCAATATCAATAAGCCATTTACTTAAAAAAAATCTTTGTCTTCTTTTTTGCTTATCTTAAATAAACTACGCATCATTTAAATCATATGAAATTCTAACTCGAAATCGTTATCTACAAAAAAAACAAAAAACAAAAAAACAAAATTCATATAATTTCATGTTAAATACAAGATGCATAGCAAAATTTCAACTTTTTGTATGAAAATATTGGAGTTAAAAAAGTTAGTTGTTGGAGAGCTACCCGAAGTTTTGGTCCGATCTTAACCACAAAAAATAGGGAACCTAGAAATTGATTGAAAAATATTTTGTGAAAATTTCAAAACTGTAGCTCT
Source organism: Dolichopus griseipennis (assembly GCA_963082915.1). Classification (NCBI taxonomy): domain Eukaryota; kingdom Metazoa; phylum Arthropoda; class Insecta; order Diptera; family Dolichopodidae; genus Dolichopus; species Dolichopus griseipennis. The sequence continues at coordinate 120,763,997 of OY720442.1, read as the reverse complement.
TTTAGTTTTTGAGTTATCGTGCTGACACACAGACGGACGGACGGACGGACGGACGGACAGACACACATAGCTAGATCGACTAATTTTTCGATTCTGAGCCGGTACGTACCCTTAACACTATATCTAGCTCGTCTAGATCGATGCGTTACAAACGGAGGAGCAAATCTAATATACCCGATGTCATATATGTATGCACGGGTATAAAAAGTTATTAGATAAAATTAGTTACACAAATAAAGAGTAACAACTTTCCATAAAAAGTCTTTAGATCTGACGAACTTAAAAGCCCCTATTTTATAAATTAAAAAAAGGTTTTTAAATCCAAATTTCATGTTTATAAATATTTTTATTTCATTTACTTCCCTAAAATTTCCACCTTAGAATGTGACCAATCCACTTCCATTTCTTTTTTCTGATTTGGACCCATATCGGTTCTTGTTCAGTCATCACCCAAAGCTCTTCATTTATTATTTAACTGGGCCAGAATATGCGACATATTATACGTAGACATTTATTCACAAACACTTGTATTTTGTGTATATAGTTTCTTGATACAAGTCATGTTTCGCTTCTATATAGCAGTATTGATTTGACACATGTTTCGAAAATTCTGTTGACTTCCATACTGCCCATAGCCTTCCGAAGGCACTTCTAGCTTTTGTTCTTTTTGATGCTCTATGTCACTGTTTGCACCACCATCTTTGGTTTTTATTACTCAAAGTATTCAAATTCTGCTACGTATTCTATTTGGGTATTGTATATGAGTAGTGGTACTTGGCTTGTGTTCTTTATTTGCATAAATAATAGATAATAAAATTTGTATATATGAATGTGTTTTGAAAAATTGTAATCTTGTTTTGATCAAAATTTTTACACATGTAGGCCAAAAAATCTATTAGAGAAATTTTGCATTAAGCTTTTCCTGTAATAGCGGTTGGTTCTATTAGGGACACAGCATATTTTTTTGCTTTACAACAGCTTATTGTTGTTGTTGGTTTTTTGCTTTAACTGTTTCTGTTGATTAATAACAATATACAGAATAGGTTTCGCAGAGATTTTTAGTAATTTTGCAATATAAAGTATAGAATAAAAAAAAAGTAATTTCATTGTTGTTAAAAGAATCTGTTTTGGGATTTTCCCAGTTTTTTTTTTTTTTTTTTTAAAAAAAACGAATTTTTAAAGGTTTTTACAGCAGTTGTGGTTGATTTTTACAGGAGTAGTGGCTGATTTTTACAGGAGTAGTGGTAGATTTTTAGAAAAATAGAAAAATTCCCTGAAAGAGGAAAAATGAATTGTTATTTATGATATAAAAGAAATTGTTTACTTTTTGTCTACTTTAAAAAAAGTAGAACATTATAATCGCTATAAAAGCTGATGTATTTTTCGCGGTTTTAACGGAAAATCTTAAAATTTCTTTCACGTGCTGACATAATTTGCAAGTCCTTTTATTCCTTACATATACCTCTTTCTTGTTTTTTTTTCGGTATACCTGAGTATAAAATTTAAATTATATGCCCGATAAATTCAATAGAAGAATTGTAACTTCAAGATCAACGCTTATTTTGTTTGGTTAATTTTAAATTAAGAAAAGGAAAAGATCTTTGGTATTTATGAATGCGTGGACCAGGTTTTATATATAGTAACTATTAACTTTTAAATAGGAACAAAATTTATTATAAAAAAGTTTCAATACATATATTTATATATTATATAGTTTCATAGAGTTCTTTAGAAAATTTCTCATATAACTCATTGTGAAAAGAGGCACCCCCAACACGAGAAAACAAGGAACCTCCAACACGTTTTTTTGTAAGAACTAAAGCGAAGCATATTAGATAAATTCGATCAGCGTCTCCTCCTGAGTCGTTAAAGAGTTATCTGTTCATTCGTTTACGCAATCGTGTTGGGAGAATCTGAACCCATGGTGCAGTTATTATACAAAGTTTCCGATTGAATCAAGGACAAAGGATCTCATCTCCCAGACTAATAAAAATACTTTTACATTTTACATTTGGTGCAAGTATTTTTTCCGCGAATCCCGAAAGTTTGGGATAAGTTAGAGTTATGGTTATCGTTCTATTTCCATTATGTTCTCTGAAATTGGAGATTAATTGGAATGGTTGTTCGTGTAACTGTTACGACTCCTTTTCTCGACTCCGCTTCTCGAATCCTTTGAATGGAGTATAGGACATTAACCAAGTAATTTAGAATAAGCTTAAGTTTCCTTACATTTATAGATATAGTCTAAATAAATTTAAAACTTATTGTTTTTTTAAATTTATTAAAATGAAAACCTTGATAACTATTAAAAAAATTACTAATAAAAATGTAAAAAAAATATTTTGATATTGGGGAAGTATTCGTAGCTAATCCTATGAAAATTTTTCATATTTTACTAATAATTTCCATTAGTACCTATTATATTTTTTTTAGGTTTCCTCAATATTATAAACTTGAATTAAGATTTACGATAATATTAAAAATCACCCCTTATTTTAAGACAAATATTACCTTTTTTTAAATTTTTGCAAATTTAACAAAATAAAAAAAAAAAGAAATATGTTGGAGATTGTTTTTAAATAATGTGTAGAAAAATACCTTTTAAAATAGGTACGTATTTGCATCTAACAACAAAAACAAGTGATTAAATAAAATCTGATGAAAAAGCCTTTATCAAATTTTTTTTTTATTAAAATAGGGATTAGTAAAGTGAATGTTTTTTTTACTTACTGCTATTTCTTATGTTTTTGGTGTATTTATAAAAATTTTTGAATACAAATGACTATTAGTTTCATTCTGTTCGTTTGTCTGTGGGTCGTTTCTTATGGGTCTTTTTAAAACCTCTTCACTGCTCAAAATATAGCTGACCTATTAAATTTTAACTGGAGATACGTCTTCCGAAACTGCAAACCCACTAAGTTAGGAATAAACAAAAAACAACATCACCTGTGTACTAGATGTAAACAAATTTTGAATTTAAAAAATGTATTTGTCAACATTTATGGTCAAAAGCGTAAAAAGCAAGCTAGTATTTGAAAGCTTTTCAATTAAAAATTTTGCAGATTATTCGCTTTGCTCGCTTTGTTTATGGCGCTTAGTTACATAAAAAATAATATATTTTTTATTGGAGACGTCAAAGCGTAAAAAGCAAGCGACGCGTGCAAAGCGTTCAATATTTTTTATAAGTTTAAGTTATAAGCTTCGTAAGCTTTGGAAAATTCAAGAAAGTATAACTTAATTTTTGTCATTGTTTGTTGTGTAATAAAAGTTTAACAGAGCTTCATTTTATAAAACATTGTATAGTTTTGGAAATGTGCTTTTGATCCTTGATTTTTTTTCAATTCCTTGCTTTTTTGCTATTCTGAGAATAAATTTAAAAAAGTAGGAAGTTAAAAGCGTGTAACTTTAAAATAAAATTTTAAATAAAATTTTTATTATCTATTAAATGTATTTTTGTACGAGTATATATATATATATACATATATATACATATTTACTTAAACTCATTCACATGAATAAACAATATCTTTTCAGGTCTGATAAAAATTTGGAAATTGGAATGTTAAAAGGAAAATAGACAATCAGCCCAACAAATAATAATCAAAAAGTTTAATCCTTTGTTTTTGGAAAGGATTCATTAAGCCACTCGTGTTTCAATATAATAAAAATAAAAGTTAGAAACTTCTGGCATCTAATAAATAATATTATAGGTATATATAATATATATATATTTATATATGTATATTTATATAATATTCACCTAAATAATGGTGCGTGGTCAAGCATAATTTGTTTTGAAAGCAGTTACTTTGTATTTATTATTATATTTTTATTTTATATCTTCTGATAGAGGTTTTTAAAACAAAATATGCTTGGATACTTTTTAAATGTATATTTGGTCTTATCAGTGGTTCAGTTCATCGGTTCATATCAGTGGATATTGTGGTAGTCTCGTCATTAGTTTTTTTTTTCTGCTAATAATTTAATAAAAAAAAAACTTGAATTGAAAGTTAAATCCAAAGGAAAAGTATAATCTAACATGTTGCGTTATCCATTATCCAGGACAAAATATATTAAAAGGTTTTATATTTAAAATTTATCTAAAAATTTTATCTAAAGATGCTAACAAAGAATTGATACTTATTAGAGACTTACAATTTTGTAAAAAGGATTTTCAAATAAATCTTAGTAACTCTGGAAGTAGTATTAAACAAATACCTAATATTTAAATATTATTCAATATGTTGACAATCTATAGTAATATGAAAAGCTTACTTGCCTTAATCAATCAAATTGCTTTTAGTGAAATTCTCAATATTTTCAAATAAAAGATAAAGTAAGCTGGGTTTTAATAGAGCCTGGTTTATATTTATTGATAACATTAATGATAGAAGTTTTCATATGTGTCTTAAAACCAAAAAACGCGAAATGAATTAAATATTAAGATTTATTTTTAAAATACATGATTTGAAGCATAAAATATTAGATGAGAGAGGGAAATCGCTCATCTCTAAATCGCTCATCATGTCCACTAAGAATCGTATTTTGATTTTAGGTAATTTCTTTTTAATATGTTTTAAAAAAAATTGCCCTCTATATCCTTCTCCATACTCTCATACCCTTGGACCGTCCGTATTTTCATAAGAAGTCCACACCATTCGTAATTAAGCATTTAAATTTTAACTAGGTATAGGTATAACAGGCAAATTAATTTTGTGTAATAACTTTTTCCTGTAGTCCCATTCGTTACGAAACCACACTCTTCCAAAGTTCGGTAAAGCTTTAAATATGTATAAATTTTTATACTCTTAACAATTGCATATATACGCAAAATTTATATAAAATTTTGATATTCATAAATAAATCTATTGTTATACGAAACTCAATTTTTACAACACTTAATATTTTTAAAAACTTTAAGAAGAGCTTGGAAATAAGAATGGGTCCCTTGTATTGTATTTGAAATTACGAATGACAATATTAAGATAATTTTTTAAGCCAATATTAAGATAATATTTTAAATAATTTTTTGGTATATTAAATTTAGTCTCAATTATTCTAAAAATAATATTTGTAATGAAAATCTCCATATGATTTACACATAAAACGTATATTAAATTTACTGGAATATTTTAATGTACCGGCCCGATACATTCTGTACAAGGCAATGGTTCGATTATAATGAATATTATTAAATAATATAGTGCTTTACTATGACAATCAACTATCAACTTTATAGTTGAAAAGTATCAATCAATTTCTTGAAATGGTATTGTGAATTGCAACTTTTCAACTATGTTGAAAAAATTGTGAATTCATTTATAAACCATCAACCATCAATTCAAAATTACTTTTGCGAAGATTTGAAAAAAAATTTTTGAGCAGAAATAGTAGAAATGAAATAAAATAATAGAAAAATTTATATTTAACTTTTAAGTAAATGAGCTGAAGGAGCTCATGCAGAAAAATTTAGAAATTGCCAGATTTATCATATCTGCCTCAAATGTCAAAATAATTGATCAAATTTACAATCGAAAATAATTTATCAAAATTTTTTCAATTACATTTCACAATACTAAGTTTTTTGAAAGTTGATAAAAGTTTTCAACTATTAACTTATTGACTGGGGCATAATAGGGGCCATTTTTTTTTGAAAAGTAATATAATGTCAGTTAATAATTTTTGTAAAAAAGTTCACATGTAATAAAATAAAACATTAAAATAATTTTCAATGAATAATTTGCTTATTTTATTTTTTTAATATTAAACTTTAATTAATATTCACAGAATGAATATAATGTTTTGACGTTTACCCTTTTCATAATTTTAATAATTTAAAAAAAAAAAACAAAATATATTTTTAAATTAAATTCTTAAATATTTTTTTTATAAAAATATTATAAATTTTCACCAGACCAATATACAATACAATTTATCAAAAATATTTTACAATATTCCTTCATCACGTTCACACAAAATATAATGCAATCTTTTAACATTTCGAAAAATCCCGTCAATTTTGAGAACAGAAAAGTTTAAAAAAAAAATATTATTTTTTTTATTATTCACATCAGGTTTTTCACATGAAAATTCAATTATTTATTATTATTTTGGCTTTTCTTTTTTAAACTCAATAATTAAATTCACTGGCATACAATGAAGCTTTTTTTGACATTCAATGAAATTTTTTTCACAGTGTGTATAGAAGTGTAAAAAGTAACAAATTACAATACATGTATACAATGTTTGTAAAGCCCAAACAATAATATTTTGGAAAAAAAAAAATACATCATAAAAAGGATTAGAATGTCCTTGTTGTAATATTTTATCGTCATATATATGGCAGAGTTAAGAGTATTACTTGTCAATTTTATTTTAATCAAAAATTTTGAAAAGAAAAAAATACATACAAAATTTAATATTAAATACAAAACACATTTTTGCACCTGTCCATGTAAAGGATTAACCTGCATGTTACATATGTGTTATATAGTTATATATACATATATTTCAATTATATATAGTCATCAATAATCATTATACATTCATGACATGAATATATAAAATACAAAAAATTGATTGAAAATTGCTTTTTTAACCTTGAATCAATGGAAAAACTTTCAATGAAATGAATTTTATTTTTATATATTAATAACAATTGCATACTTTTAGGACAAGAAATAAATTCAATGAGTTTTTTGTTTTTTTTTTTAAATTTTAACCAAAGTTTCAATATTTTTTTTTTTTTGAATTTTTTATTTTGGTTTATTTTTATTTGAATTGTGGTTAATTTTAATTGTTTTATGTGTAAAATGTGTTAAATTATGTAAAAAATAATAAATTAAATGTATTTTGTAAATTATATAACCACATATTGTTAAAAAAAAAAGTTTGAAAAATTTTAAATTTATTGGAAAGTTTTTAAAGTTTAAATATAGACGAAATTTTGAAATTTAAAGCCTTAAAACTATTTTAAGGAAAGATAGTTTATAGTGTTAAGTTTTTATAATATTTTTTGGTGGAACAGTTTGTTTTCCTTTTAAATTTTTTTTTATAATCAAGACAAGGTACTATTCAGTATAAGTTATTTAATGCATTTATTAAATATTATGAAAAAACAAGGACATTATGTATAAGAGGACACTTATATATTGATAATTTTTGGCTTATGAGCATTATTCTTATGAACAGTTCTGCAGATTTTTATTATAAAGAAATTGAAGTTTTTAAAATTCGCAGTATATTTTCTGTAAAACATTTTGATTTTAAAAATAAAGATTATGCTTCACAGGAACATTTCTGTAGTAAGTCTTCATTATTTTCAGTGAAAATCTGAAATAACGGCAAAGGCCCAATGTACGCTTTATTACGCTGCTTGATTTACTTCAAAAACAAATAAACCAAACAATATAATTAAAGCAATTTCAATGTTTTCCTTATCCCTGAAATAAAGCCATATGAAATGCACAAAATATTTTTTTTTTGAATTTAATTAGGTATAATAAAAAAAATCGAAAAATAAAATTTATAATTTGCATTTTGATAATGCAAAACTCAAACATTTACTTAGTACAAATGTATGTACATATAATTAGATACATGATTAAGCATGTTCATTTGGTACATTGTTATAATGTTGGCAACAAACCTGTATTTCGATTTGAATCTAAACAAAGGTTGTAAAACTATATACATAGCTTAGAAACATTGTTTTAAAATATGTGTACAAAAAGTTAATAGATAGAGAAATAAATAGATCGTTATTGAAACAAAATAAACCTATAAAAAAATTTCAAATCTTTTATTAACAAACAAATTTATCGAATTTAATTTTAAAAATTTAAAAAATAAAACAAATAAGATAAAAAACGAGGAAGATTATAGTTGCCCTTGTCAACTTTTAGATACCCGTGCTTACCCACTAACCGTTATTTATTTTCCACATGCTATTATAAATATTACAAAAAAAATATAAGAAAGTAAAATAGTTAAAAAAAAATTTAGCTTATTATCCCATAATTTTTGCTTAAAAAAAATTAAATAAAAAAAAAAAAATATTAAATTTTTAATTCATTATACCATAATTTTTGCTTAAAAACAAAAAACAAAAACCATAAAAAAAAATAACCATAAAAAAAAATAGCCCACCCCAAAAGTTGGCCCGAGCGATGTCCAACTTTGCCAACTAACTTGCCCTATTACTTTACCTGCCTAGTTTTAATTTTAACCTCGTAGCTTCATTAGATTCACAGTTATCGAATTGACAACTTTGTATGGCAGCTGCCCGAAAATGGGGTCGCAACATTTTGAAACTCCATATTAGTGCTCGATTCATTATATAACTAACAGTGTGTAATTTTCATCCTCGTAGTATACTCAGTTTCCAAGAAATTCATATTGGTGCAAAGAAGTTGTATGGCAGCCCCCCGCAAATGAAGCCGTAAAATTTTGAAACTTCATATAAGTGCTTGATTCATTATAAAACTAACCGTGTGTAATTTTCGTCTTTCTAGTATAATTACTTTTGAAGAAATTTATATTGGTTTAAATAAGTTGTGTGACAGCTCCCCGAAACCTTGGTCTGGTCTTAACCAAAAAGAATAGGGAACCTTAAAAATGTCCAAAAAATGTTTTGTGTGAATTTCAAAACTCTAGCTCTAATTTTTCAATTCTATCTCTTTTAATTAATTTTTAATTCACGAATATATTAAACCTAAGCAAAGTAAGCATCATATAATCATATTGATAAAATGATTCATTCAAAATATTACACATATACATATTATATGATATACCTACATATATAAATTATATATGAAGCCATTTACTTAAAAAAAATCTTTGTCTTCTTTTTTGCTTATCTTAAATAAACTACGCATCATTTAAATTATATGAAATTCTAACTCGAAATCGTACAAAAAACGAGGAAGATTATAGTTGCCCTTGTCAACTTTTAGATACCCGTGCTTACCCACTAACCGTTATTTATTTTCCACATGCTATTATAAATATTACAAAAAAAATATAAGAAAGTAAAATAGTTAAAAAAAAATTTACCTTTTTATCCCATAATTTTAGCTTAAAAAAAAAATTAAATTTATACTATCATAATTTTTGCTTAAAAACAAAAAAAAAAAAAAAACAAAAAAAAAAAAAATAGCCCGCCCTAAAAGTTGGTCCGAGTGATGTCCAACTTTGCCAACTAACTTGCCCTATTACTTTATCTGCCCAGTTTTGATTTTAACCTCGTAGCTTCATTAGATTCACAGTTATCGAATTGATTACTTTGTATGGCAGTTGCTGCCAAACGGGGCCGTAACATTTTATATGAAAACGGGGCCGTAACATTTTGAAACTTCATATAAGTGCTCGATTCATTATATAACTAACAGTGTGTAATTTTCATCCTCGTAGTATAATCAGTTTTCAAGAAATTCATATTGGTGCAAAAAAGTTGTATGGCAGCCCCCCGAAAATGAAGTCGTAAAATTTTGAAACTTCATATAAGTGGTTGATTCATTATAAAACTAACCGTGTGTAATTTTCGTCTTTCTAGTATAATTACTTTTGAAGAAATTTATATTGGTTTAAATAAGTTGTGTGACAGCTCCCCGAAACCTTGGTCTGGTCTTAACCAAAAAGAATAGGGAACCTTAAAAATGTCCAAAAAATGTTTTGTGTGAATTTCAAAACTCTAGCTCTAATTTTTCAATTCTATCTCTTTTAATTAATTTTTAATTCACGAATATATTAAACCTAAGTAAAGTAAGCATCATATAATCATATTGATAAAATGATTCATTCAAAATATTACACATATACATATTATATGAATATACATATATAAATTATTTATGAAGCCATTTACTTAAAAAAAATCTTTGTCTTCTTTTTTGCTTATCTTAAATAAACTACGCATCATTTAAATCATATGAAATTCTAACTCGAAATCGTACAAAAAAAAAAATACAAAAAACAAAAACAAACAAAATTCATATACATAATTTCATGTTACAAAGTGCATAGCTATATTTCAAATTTTTGTATGAAAATATTGGAGTTAAAAAAGTTAGCTGTTCGAGAGCTACCCGAAGTTTTGGTCCGATCTTAACCAAAAAAAATAGGGAACCTAGAAATTGATTGAAAAATATTTTGTGAAAATTTCAAAACTGTAGCTCTTTTAGTTTTTGAGTTATCGTGCTGACACACAGACGGACGGACGGACGGACGGACGGACGGACGGACAGACACACATAGCTAGATCGACTAATTTTTCGATTCTGAGCCGATACGTACCCTTGACACTATATCTAGCTCGTCTAGATCGATGCGTTACAAACGGAGGAGCAAATCTAATATACCCGATGTCATATATATATGCACGGGTATAAAAATACAAAAAAAAAATAAACAGAAAAACAAAAAACAAAAACAAACAAAATTCATATAATTTCATGTTACAAGGTGCATAGCTAATTTTCAAATTTTTGTATGAAAATATTGGAGTTAAAAAAGTTAGCTGTTCGAGAGCTACCCGAAGTTTTGGTCCGATCTTAACCAAAAAAAATAGGGAACCTAGAAATTGATTGAAAACGAGGAAGATTATAGTTGCCCTTGTCAACTTTTAGATACCCGTGCATACCCACTATAATATGAAAAATAAACCGTTATTTATTTCTATAATGCTAGAATATATTACAAAAAATATAAAAAAGTAAAATAGTTTAAAAAAATTTAACTCATTATCCTATAATTTTTGATTAAAAAAAAAAATCTTAATTCATTATCCCATAATTTTTGCTTAAAAAAAAATGCCCCACTCTAAAAGTTGGTCCGAGTGATATCCAACTTTGCCAAGTAACTTGTCCTATTACTTTACCTGCCCAATTTTAATTTTAACCTCCTAGCTTTATTAGATTCAGCGTTATTGAATAGAAAACTTTGTATGGCAGCCCCCCGATAATGGGGCCGTGACATTTTGAAACTTCATATAAGTGCTCGATTCAATATATAACTAACAGTGTGTAATTTTCATCCTCATAGTATAATTAGTTTTGAAGAAATTCATATTGGTGCAAAGAAGTTGTATGGCAGCCCCCCGAAAATGAAGCCGTAACATTTTGAAATTTCATATAAGTGCTTGATTCATTATGGAACTAACCGTGTGTAATTTTCATCTTCCTGGTATTATTACTTTTGAGGAAATTCATATTGGTGTAAATAAGTTGTGTTGCAGCTCCCCGAAGCTTTGGTCTGGTTTTAACCAAAAAGAATAGGGAACCTAAAAAATGTCCAAAAAAATTTTTTGTGTAAATTTCAAAACTCTAGCTCTAATTTTTCAATTCTATCTCTTGTAATTAATTTTTAATTCACAAATACTTATATTAAAACCAAGCAAAATAAGCATCATATTATAATCATACTCATATAATGATCAGATCATCATGATCAAAAATTATCATCATATTCATAATTTTTTTTCATTTTAATTCATAAATCTCAAAGTACAAAGTCCAAATCTAAAATTTTTTTAAAAATTTTACGCATCATTTAAATCGTATGAAATCGTTACTTGAAAAATTCTTTATCTTCAAAAAACAAAAAAACAAAAAAAAAAACAAACAAAAACAAAATTCATATAAATTCATGTTATACAAGATGTGCAGATATATTTCAAATTTTTATATGAAAATATGGGAGTTAAAAAAGTTAGTTGTTCGAGAGCTACCCGAAGTTTTGGTCCGATCTTAACCAAAAAAAATAGGGAACCTAGAAATTGATTGAAAAATATTTTGTGAAAATTTCAGAACTGTAGCTCCTTTAGTTTTTGAGTTATCGTGCTGACACACGGACGGACGGACGGACGGACGGACGGACGGACGGACGGACGGACGGACGGACAGACACACATAGCTAGATCGACTTATTTTTCGATTCTGAGCCGATACGTACCCTTGACACTATATCTAGCTCCTCTAGATCGATGCGTTACAAACGGAGGAGCAATTTTAATATACCCGATGTCATATATGTATGCACGGGTATAAATATTTTGTGAAAATTTCAAAACTGTAGCTCTTTTAGTTTTTGAGTTATCGTGCTGACACACAGACGGACGGACGGACGGACGGACGGACGGACGGACGGACAGACACACATAGCTAGATCGACTAATTTTTCGATTCTGAGCCGATACGTACCCTTGACACTATATCTAGCTCGTCTAGATCGATGCGTTACAAACGGAGGAGCAAATCTAATATACCCGATGTCATATATATATGCACGGGTATAAAAATATTTTTTTTAATACATACTTTTATTAAAGTAGTACTAGCCCGTAAAATGTAGAAAATAAAAAATTTAAAGTAGATCTTGGGAATTTGTTACTGTGTTAATATAAAAATAAATTGCTGGTATAAGAAAAAGTTCTTTTAATGTTTGAAAACTTTTAAACTTAAAATGTTGAAAATTTTCACTAACCAAAAATTGATGGTAGATCTTTTGCATTTAAAAGTGTTTTAATATAAAAGTAAATTGCTAAAATGGTGACAGTTCTTCTTTTAGATAGTCTTAATCCAGCAATTTACTTTTATATTAAAACACTTTTAAATGCAAAAGATCTACCATCAATTTTTGGTTAATGAAAATTTTAAAAATTTTAAGCTTAAAAGTTTTTAAACATTAAAAGAACTGTTTCTTATACCAGCAATTTACTTTTATATTAACACAGTAACAAATTCCCAAGATCTACCTTCAATTTTTTATTTTCTACATTTTAGGGGCTGGTACTACTTTAATAAAAGTATGTATTGATCGTTTATATAATTATTTGGTCTATGTTTTTATATTATCAAAGTGAAGTATTTTAGTTCTTAAAGTTACAAATTTTTAAAGAAACTATCCAAATAAATTAATTTTATTTGTAATTGTTTTTATTATTTCTGTTGAATTTAAAAAAAAAAACAAAAAAAAATTTGATCGTTGAAGGAGGATCGAACTCAGATCTATTTACACCCTAAGCCACTTTGCTAGCCACTGAACCATACAATTCTTATAAATTTATGGTCAGATTTCTAATATAAATGTATCACTAATTGATAGAATGAAAAATAAAGCCATAGACACAGGCAAGTACATTTAAAAGTATATAACAAGTACGTACTTAAATAAAACAAAATTTTTAATAAATAAAAAAATAAAATTTAATTTTTGAGCTAGTTTAAAATATTCCTATACTCAAATAAGAACCGGCGATTTAAAAAACTCCCATAAAACTTGTGTAAAAATTAGAACTAAAAGTTACTCTCTGAACACTGTGGCTTTTAGTATATAGAGGCATTGGAAAGAGTATAATGGAAAATATTGTTCTATTACAAAAATAAAATAGTTTTTTAAAAATAATCAAAGACTCCTAAATTATTCTATACAAAAAATTATCCCCACACTCAGAGAAAATATTAAGTTTTTCTTTTTTTTAACAATTTTTAAATTTGAAAGGTTCCTATAAGAAGAAAGTCAATTTACATATTAGAGTAGTAAATATAAGATTTTGCAATAAAAATCAAGAGTGCATATAATTGTTTCTGTATTTGTAAATTTTATTCTGTAATATATAGGAAGACACATTCAACCACTGTTCCAAATTGACTCTTTTATAACAGTGGTAAGAAATTATTGATTCTCCCAAGTTTTTTGCAAATTAAGAAAATTTTTTGGCTTTATTTATAATGACGGATGAAATATTAAGATGTGAATATGTATAAATACAAATAAAACCGAAACCACATGCATAATGTTGGTCTCATCAGGTATTACTAAAATAATATAAAATAGTAATTATTGAAATAGGTATAATAAGTTTCTTTGACAAACTTAATTTTGAACGATTTACTAATTTATTTAAAATTACATAAAATGTTATAATTTATTTATATGATAATGAAAGTAAAATTTATATATAAAATTATAAAACACATTTTTTTTTTGAATTTATGAATATTTTATTAAAAGTTAATCTAATCTATACAAAATTTCTAACCAATTCAGCTATTTTGTACTTTTTATATTTATCATATATGTAAATTAACTTTATCATTTTATATCCACGTGCGGTTTGTTATTACTTTTTTGGTTTTTTGATAAGTTTTAAAATGAAATATAGAAAGAAATTGAGAAAGAAGATCAATATTTCGCATTTTGGAAGTTTATCTGAACATTTTGTATTTTTGTTTGAAAATTAAACATTTTTTTTATTATTTCATTTTGCGGTACAGTGAGTAAAAAAAAAAAACCTGTCAAATACATAAAAGATTTTCCGAGCTGTAAATCACCTTTTCTTAATATGAGTTATTGTCTATTTACGAAAAAAAGGTATATATAATTGGTTTAATTGGTATAAAAGGTTTTGATAATTGAACTCATCTAAAATAAATGAGTTGTGCTAAAGTCTAAAAACATATTAAGAGATTGTTGTAAATTTACTAATTTATATTGGCTTTACTAATTTTTATTGAGGCTTTACGTATTAAAAAAAATTGTCTATACAACTACTGCTTACACCTCCTTAAAATTTACTAATTGAATCCAAAAAACTAACTGAAATCGGTCCTAGGAGTGCTCAGGCTAAAGTCAAATTAATATCTAGCCAAAATTAATATCTACTTTATTGTACTGGAAATTGTTTTATTTATAAAATTATTTAAATATGAATTATTAATTAAATAAAAGCTTAGTAGATACTTTTACCAAATATCATTACAATTTTTCTTGAAATCAAACTCATTATCCAATAAAAATTTTACTCTAAGGTGTGATAATTCGTTTGCAGTGGAGTTTTAAAAAGGTAGTTAAAATGTACTTTCAAATTTAATGTTAGCATGAATCGTTCGGAATAAATAAAGAATTACGAGATTTTTTTGGGAAATTTACTTCGTGCTATATCTTATTGCTCCAGATAGAAAATTAGGGGAAAGCTCTGTGTATCATAATTCTATTGTTTTGTTTTTTATTCCTTTTCTACTCATTTTACGAGATAGAACATTCACCAAGGCTTTAAGACTTGGTTTCAGTTTCTTTAATAGTTATATTCAGTAAGTCGTTGTATTACCCAAAAATTATATTCAATAAGTTATTACTCGCCTGTGGCTTTATAAGATTATGAACACACAAATGCTAAATTTTGTCGCGCCATCTATTATCTAGCACAAGAATTATTTATATATTTTTATTAAATCTTATTTTATATTACGATATAAATTATTACGGTATAATTAACAGCTACGTCATTTCTCAGATTATAATTCCATTATACATGTACAAAATAAAAATCAATTCTCTCATTTTATTGACACCGACTGTGAATAAAACAGAATATTTATTTTTAAACCATTTAAGTAGATGTAAATATAATTGCTTGAATATTGTAATAATATTGTATTAGTAAGGTATTCATATTCAATACTTTTACATATGAAAATCTTTAACAAAAACAACAAAAAAAAAGAAAACACAAAATGAAAATGAAGAGATTATAAGTAATTGGATTTTGATAATATGTACTATATACAATCAAATTATAATTTTTTTTTTGCGTATTTCTGATAATATTGATCCTTTGTTCACGTACACGTACATAAGTGCAAAAAAAATAAATGAAAACACATTCAAAGTAAAATCTAAATAAAGCTAATAAATGATTTTTGCCAACTTTTATAGATTTTTATGTTGTTTTCATTTTTCTTTTTATTTTGAAAAACTGAATAGAAATGATTTTCACAATTTCATATTTTTTTTTTGTATTTTTAATCTTCTTATATGTATTTGTGTATTTTTTTTTTCTCTTCACTTAAATGTACCACTTAAGTATGTGTGAATTGAGCTGAAACAGCAAATTTACCTTTTTTTTTTAATATTTTCTTTTAATAAAAATATGTAATAATAAAAAAAAACGTAGGAACTGTTCAATATTTTACTATTACAGGATATTAATATATGTGTACAATTTATTTATGAAAACAGTTAGTACACTTTATTTGGAACATTGTTCAATTTTTGAAATTCTTAGAAAATGTAGTTAAATCTCTTGCATTTTTTTTCAAGGAGAGGTTTTGTATCATACGGTAGAATTGAACGTTTGGTGAATCGAGCTTAATCGGAAATTGACATGGTTAAATTATATGTTAGGTTTGGCTAAATATACTGCTAAATATACTGCTAAATACTTGATTTTCATGAATTGTGCAGAACAGACTTCGCCCAGTCTATTCTTCTAATCATCTATTAAACGTATATGAAGCCAAACAATGTATAACGACTTTGAGATATCTCGACAAAGTGAAAAATAGAGCTCCACGCCTTATAAATGATCCCAGTGTAACCTCAACATTCAATTTTAGGATCCCTCATAATCCAACAATCCAATATATCCATAACCGAATCCCCAAATCACTCCGCATTCTAATCCTCAAAACTAAACTGTACTTTTGTATTACAGATTCCACCCGAAAGTTTGGTTTCAAAAAGAGAATACGATTTTCACAGTTTTAAATAACTGGAATTGACTGTAAGAAAAGACATTGATTTTATATTAGTTTTATTTTTTTCTTCGGAACCATAATACAAGGAAGTTATTTTTTTTTGAAAATTGCTTCAATAAAATGAAAATTGAAATTAATATGAAGAGATTTGCTTTCGATTTTTAGTTGTTCCCTTTAGCACATATAGAAGTTTTTTATAATTTTTATATTGATTTCTCTCTTTCCGTCCAATTGTTCGCTTGTTTAACTAAAATCTAAGAATGATTGAATTAAAGGGTAAAGAAGGATCCTATAGCCGAATGTATTAGAGCAATGTTTTTTTCAATGAACAGTTATTTTTTTTATCTTCATTTGGCTCAATATGGAAAAATTTTAATATTTAAATTGGTATTATAAACATAAAATCTTGAAGGATGTTAGAATACGTTCGCATTTGAGAATAACAAGAAAGAAAGAAAAATTAATATTCATGGTTTTAAACCTTTGGAAGCTGTACACTTATGCTTTGTTCTTCTGAATGTAGAAGACGAAATTCAAAGTTAATATCTTGTATTTTTTTATATATGAAAGGTAGTGATAAACCTTTAAGAAAAAATTACAGTATTTGATATATAAATGGACATAGTTCTATTTATACTCCAAATATTTAAGTTTTTTCAACACAACTAGATTCATCAATTGGCATTTCAGTGTTGGATTTGCCCACAAAACTCCTGTTTGAACTTTTGATTTGTTCCAATAATTAAATGAAATTTTCAGAACTTTATCTGTGAGTTCTTAGATCAAATTGAAATTTTTTTTTCAATAACTAAATAGTTCTATATTGATTTGTATTTTGAAAAATATACGTCTTTTACAAAATCCTATGTATTTCATACATACTTCAGTTTTTATTTTACTTCCATTTAAAAAAAAACAAAATCACAACAAAAAATAACAGGATCACAATAATGTTTCCCATAAAACGCATACTGTGTGTGTTGTGATTGAAAATTATTTTTTTAATATTTTAGATGTTTTTCTTATAAAAAATTAATATTTTTCATTTCAACTCGATAAAATGTCAACAATAAAAAAATTGAAAGCAAAAATGTTAAAAAATAAAAAGTTAGGAAATAAAAAACACAATTTATAACAAAAACGAAATGAAAAAATAACCAAGGGTTTTAAAAAAAAATATTTTGAAAAAAGAACAATGTTCCTGCAAACTGCACATTAAAATATAATATTGGAGCTTGTTTTTTCCATAGTCCACGAAAATTGGGATGCTTTAAGTTAAGGGGCTTTAAAATTACAACTTTTCAGTTTTTGACCCCTTGCAAACCCTAAAATGAAGACCATGCTTAGAAGCAGTTTTCTTTAGTTCGAGCTCCTTATGTAAATCGTTGTCTTATAGTTATTAGGGGTATATAGACGTTTCCAGAATAAAAATATAAAAATAAAAAATTTCCGTAATAACAATTTAAGTAAAGGGCTTGTTCAAACTTTGGGCGATGTAGCTGAGTAATGTCATCAGCTAAATGCAACGTTATAAAATTCTCAAATTTTAACTCAATTTATCACTCAACTCAAATTTCCAGTTGAATGACGAGTTGAGTTTAAGCTCATAAGCTAACTCATAATTTGAGCTATGCACGTAAAAAGCTATGGAAATTTTGAGAACTGTAGAATTAAGTATTAAAGATTCAAATAATCAAGATTGATCAGAAATATGTAATTTAATAAAATTCAATGAATTGATTTGGGTTCAACTCAAGCTCAACCCAAAATTGGAGTTAGCACAACGTGCAAGCATATGTGTATAGCTGAAATTATGAACTAACTCAAAATATGAGCTAACTCAAAATTGAGCTAACTCAAAGTGTGAGCTTATAAGGTGCATAGCTCAAACTATGAGATATCTCAACATCTGAGCTTATGTGCAGAGCTTTTTATGTGCTTAGCTCAAATTATGAGCTAGCTTATGAGCTTCAACTCAATTCGTCGTTCAACTCCAAATTCGAATATTGTAGTTAGCTAAACATTTGAGTTTTGCTCAATATTTGCAATTAATTTTTTGCAATACCTAACAGTAGCTAAAATAGCTTTTGCTAGACGAACAGAGTCAAACTATATAGGCACATTTTTTTTTCAAAATTTTTTGAAAATTTCCTTTAAAACAAAAAGAATAAAAAATTTAAAAGAAAATTTCAAAAAATAAATTATTTTGAACACATAAACATGATTTTGTGTTTTTTTATCACTAGAAATAAATTTATTTTTATTTTTTTTTTATTTTTTTACTTCTTGCGAAAAACATAAATGGACAATTTGAGTAAATCTAAGAATAAAATAAATTAAATTTTGTGTAAAATTTTTGTTTTTTAAAAAATAGAACATGAAAAACAAAAATAAATTTTGGACATGTTTTTGATTTTTCTTTAGTTTATTATTTATATTTGTTAATGTAACATTAAACTAAAAGTTTTATTATTAATTTTTTTTTTTTTTTTAGTGTTTGTTCATTTACTTGAAGTAATTTTGTGCAATAAAATGATAAAATGTTATTACTTAATACATGGTATTAAGGTTCAAAAAAATAAAATCTGAAATTTTTTAACAGTAAAACAGTAGAATATATTAAAATATAATAAAATGAAAATAGCCTTGGACTAATGCAAGTGCTATAAAAAAAAAACTATAGTAGTCAGCAAAATCCTGAAAAAAACTTATTATGTCTTGTCTGACACTTAAAATGACAAAACTAATATATACGAGTACATGTAGCTAATAATAAAATTAACTTAAGGATATTAGATGTTATAAAAAGTTGCTTCATGTTTTACAATATGGTATTAACTACTATATTGTAAAAATAAAAAATATTTTGTGCGTAATTTAATTAAGGCATTTACTGAGGACTCAAGCTTTTAAAGAAAAAATCTAATAATGAAATAGTACATATTTTAAGATTTTTTTTTTAAACATTTAATAAAAAAATTTAAAGCTTTTGAATTAATATATTAATATATTGTATATAGAATATATAATAATAATATATTAATATATTGTATATAGAAAATTGCATACTTTTCGGATGCTTAATTTTGAAATGTATTGAAATTTATGAAATAATCATAAACTATTGTGAACTGTTGTATAATAAACTATTGTGAATTTTCTTTTATTATTTTGGTACGTTTATTTTTAAATTGGATATTACCAAAAATTAATTCTTAAATTAGTTTTTAATTAAACATGTAGATTGTACAGCAAGTTCTTCAACGAACTCATAGTTTAATTGTTGAAGAATTGAAGGTTTAAAAGGACTAAGAAATCATAAGGACAGCGGCCCACAAGCCTGCATGCCAAATTAATTTTGGAAAAACGTGCCTATATAGTTTCATTCTGCCCATCCGCTAGTCCGTATATGTTTACAAAACTTGTATATTTTTCGAAATAAAGAAATTAAATTTTAACTATAAATAAATTTAAAAAAAAAAATTATTACATGGAAGAACTTTTTTCTAAAGCCCCATCCGCTACGAAACTAGAGAGAAACCATAAAGTTCTGAAAAGCCTTATAATTAAACGGTTATAACAAGAGTTCTTTAATGAAAAACCCAATTTTTGTTAAATTTTCCCCTCATATCTCGTGAACGGCTAAAGGAATAGAGTTGAAATTGACTGTAGTTAGAACCTTATAAATTAGTATGAGTCATATCAAAATTTTTTGTGACGGTCACTGTTTAGGAGCTGGAAAGAGTTATTAATTAAATTTAGTTTCATCCAAATTTTTTTGAAGTATAATAAAAAACTTAAAGCTCCGACATTAGATATATTTTAACCTGCGCGAATGATTTTGTGTTCTTTAACTCTAAGACGGCGTCTTAAAAATTAAACAAAGTTTCTCTAAATGTTCAACAATATCTGCTTAATTCTAAGAAAAGTTCCAAATTTTTTTGTAAATATTATTAATCCCTTGAACGTGAAAAGTTTGGACAGGGGGTAGTTAGATCCTTTAGAATGAGAATAAGGTTGATAAAAAAAAAATTCTCAACTTTCCCATGGAGGTTTCTTAGGACTTATAAACTAAAAAATTCTTATTTTAAAAAATAAGCATTCTTTTGATTTTCATGTTGGATGCAAAATCCAGCTTCAATTATTTGTTTAGCGGCGGTCCTATTTAGTTTTATGCCAGCAGATTTTGAAAATTTATTTTAAGGCCTAGAGCAATTTTTTTAATCAGTAAGATTTCTATTCCAAAGAAACTTTGAGTTCCTCAATTCCTCAATTTTAATTTTTTAGTTTCCTAGACATTAATTTTAATTGTTTTATTTGGTTCTTTATAAAATTTTGGACTTTAACAACTCTAATGGAACTTATTTTTTCGTAACATCTTTCAATGTTTTATTGTATTTTTATTTTCAATATGAAAACTTTGATAATTATCACTTACCTGTCAGTTGCTATAGCTACTAAATGTAATATTGATGCCGTACAGCAAAGAACGTCACATGATGTCCATATATCACATAATTCTGGTCCCAGGGGCCATCCTTTACTAATCTATATATATAAAAATATATAATGTTTTTAATTTCGAAAAAAAAAAACAAAAACATTAATAAAAATTTCTTTACCTCATAAACAGCTCCTAAAGGCATCACTAAACATGCTACAAATAAATCTGCAACAGCCAATGATGCAACTAAATAATTTGCAACATTTTGTAAATTTCTTTCTAAAATAATAGCAGCAATAACAAATACATTGCCTGTAACAAAAAGAATAAACAATTTTAAACTTTTTTTTGCAAATTTAGTTTAATATTTATCTAAAAATTATAGTTTAATTAATATATTAATTAATAATTCTATAAATTCCTATAAAATTTTAGAAACTTTTACTACAATTAATTTCTTAAGAGCAGCAAAGTTTATGAACAGATAAATTGGTTTGATTTGAATTTAGTTCGTTTTTTAAGAAAACCAGGCTTAAAAATTCCAAAAATATTCAGAGGAAAAAATTTTAATTCTATTGCAGCTAATAAAAGACTTTTTGAGACTGCGTATTGCAATAGGACTAAAATCCGTTTGACGTCATCCTTTATCCGTTTAAAATTGTGACGTAACTAAATTTTTAACAGATTTTACTGAACTTAGTCGAGATTGAAGCACCGTGGAATCTTGGAAGCTGTTTCATACACACGATTCGTTGAATTAGAGACTTGAAATTTTGAACGCAGTTTAAATTGCACGGGCAAACCATGATTTTAAAATAATATCAAAAAATATCGGAGAAGTAAACTAAATTAACAAACTTAAATTTCCTACAAACATTAACAGATTTTTTAAGAGAAATATTAGAAACGCGTTTTTTTAAAAAGAATTACAAACTTAGATTCTACTTTGCGATGCGTCGTACGTTACGGTTAGATTACTAATGATTAGATTAGAAATAAAATTATTATGCGTCATAAAGCCTGCGAAATCACAAAAAAGCCTCAAGACTAGAAACGTATAGCTAATAAACTTAAATTTTTAAAATAAGTTCTGCCTCCAGTTTTTATATTAATGTTACAGGCTTTATGACGCATGTGATGTGTGTTATGGTTTTTAAGACTCACGAAGGATTTGGTTAAGAAGCTTTTGATTAAATATCCAACATAAAGTTTTTTTTATTCAAAAAAGTTCTACTAGCCGTTTGCAGGTTGGTTGCAGTTTTTTTTATTATAACTAACATCATCACCTCAGGGATCATTGAAAATGATTATTGGCATAATATCTACAATTTCTGATTAAGGCATACAGTTCGAGAGTCTATAGCTTGGGTACTGAGAGAGTTCTTGAAACTTTAAATACAAAAGTAAAGTTATATTACCTTGTGGGGTATTTTTAAAAAGCCTTGGATGAACCATTCACTTAATTTTTTTCATGGTTTCAGATTCTTATTAGGACTTATTGAAAGCTATTAATCGAAACTGATACATTTTAAGATTATTATCTTCTGTAGACGCAAAACGTAATAAAAGTTAATTGTAGAAATTAAACTTTGATAAAAATTAAATAAAAAAGAAATTAACAGATAAAAGAACGAAGTTCAAATTTTTAATTTAATAAAAAATGATATTGTTTGTTTTTTTGATACGTTCAATTTAAATATTTAATACAATCTTTTTTTATTTTACAATAATTGTTTTACGTGATTTTGTTTTGAAACTTAAATACAATTTTAAAAATAGCTTGATTAATAAAAAAAAAAAAGTTATTTTACCACTATTGTTTAAAAAAAAAATTTTAAAGTTTTTCTTTAAAACAAAAAATAAATAAAAAAATAGTTTTTCAATTTTTAAAAAATATACAAAAAAAGAAAAAGTTTATATTTATTTTTTTTTAAACTTTTTCCAAAACTTTTCCTCTCTTTCAACTTTTTGTTTCAGAATGGCTTTTTGGTTTTTTTTTTTTGTATCACACAGCTAACAATAAGCACGAACTAAATGTTTGATACTAACAAATTTTTTTTAGATTTAGATTCGTGACTTTTGAATTGTTCTGATTACATGGTGTCGTGAAATAAGTCCATACTACATAAAGATCCGAGGGTATTATTTCTCTTTGAATGTAAAATTAGATTACAAACTATGAACAATAAAATTCCAGGCGTTATTTTTGTTTTGATTTTTAAACTTTTTTTAGTAATAAAGCCTTGGACTGTTAACTTTAAACTTCTTTAGAAATAAAGCCACAGAAATTGGAAAAACATGAGGGTAATATGAATACATTGGGTGATATGAATACCCGAAGTAAAGGAAAGATAGAAATAGTTGCGCAGAGGTTTTAAAATGGAAGTATATATGTTTTTGAGGACGGTAGTTATAATACCGTCCGGGTCGGCTGATTTTTTATTGTCAAGATTTTTTAAGATTATCACCACTGCTCGCATCCTTAAGTATATTCTACCAAAGAAGCAGCCAACTGGGGAGTCTTTGAGTTGACTGAGGCAGTGACTAGTTAGAAGCGAACCGTTTGCCAAACAAATTTGCTTTTTCTTTTAAATCTGATACGATGTGGTTGTTTATATCAACAACTGGAGAAATAGAAGACCCGCTTTGTCTTCTTTTAAATTTTTTGCAAAATTCCAAAAGAATTTGTTATTTTTGGGCATTTGGATTAGCTTTCGTTTTAGCATTTGGGTGAACAAGAATTTTTACTTGTTGATAACTCTCTTGCATCTATTCCGAACCACTATATAATTGATCCTGTGAGCCTCCAAACCACTGTCACGATACTTTTTGAAGGCTTCCTTATTTTTTAGATTTCAAATGCAATTCTAAAATTCTTCTAAATTTTAAATCTTTTACATACGGAGATTTATGAAATTAGACTGAGGGGTTTTATTTATTAAACGTGAAATTACACCATTTTTCATAATAATAGCCCCGGGGTATTATTTCTTTTACGGTTCAATATTCGTATTCTTGAAAAATAACCCACTGGGCTTTATTACTCAAAAAATCAAAAGTATTATCCAAGGTATTATTTCTTATTCAATTTCTTAAATAGCGCCCTGCGATCTTGTTTATATTTACCAACAAGTACTAAAACTTGAAGGTTTTATTACGCAAGGTGTTTTTTTCACAGCGCCAATTATACAATACTCTCATGTTTTACTTTCAATTTGTTAAGATAAAATTTGAAAAAAAAAAAAATTAAATAATTTTGGCTTTTGAATTGTTAAGGTTTAGGTTTCAGAATATCTTCTTGTGCCTTATAATCAGTTGCACAATCTGGAGATAGAAAAAAAAAATTAAAAAATAGTATGGTTTGTTTTTAGCAGGAAGGGAGAAGTTTTATTTTAATATAAATTTGTACAAGTTTTTTTTTTACAAATCACAAATTTAATAATTTAATATTGTCTGTATTACTTTAGAGGAATTAGAGGAAATTTTTTTTTAGTTTATTTTTGAAATATAAACTTTTATAATATAAAATCTGTAATTTTTGTTATTGTTTAAAGCTTCTTTATAAAAAAAAATTATTGGACAAATGTCCAAAAAAGATATGTTCATTATGTACATATTTTCAATATATTTTTAAAATAAATTGAACAAATTTAGAATTTTTGTGTTCAAATATTTAAAATTAGCCAGAGTGGAAAAATATAATATTTTTTAACCGTTTTTGAAATTGCCAAGTTAGCGTTTTTTAATATTAAGATGTTTATTTTAAATTTATTTAAAGTCACATTTTCTTGTAATTTGTGTCTAAAGTTTCTCGAATATTTATTTAAAAATCTAATTAACTAATTTAGCCGTGATATTGGCTGTGCTATTTTTTCATACGGGTCACACGAATTAAAAAGCTTTAAATTGAAGTGTTGACTATCGTAGTTTTAAAAATTCGAATATCAAATGTCAAATAAAAAATGTCAAATATGAGCATCAGCATTCAATGCAAACTATGTTTGCGCCATCTTTATCAATTATATGTAAATTTTTTTATATATATCACAGATCCTGAACCACAATTTTTTGGTTATGTTGTTGTTATTGTTTTTACGTGTTATAAAGCAATTCTGGGTCCTGAATTGATTAAAAACCACAAAAGTTTCTTTGACATTTGACAATTCAAAATTAAGAATTTTTATAAAATAATATTTATATTTAAATTAAATGCTGAAATGAAGAAGATGAACTTTTGTATATTTTATATATTATCTTCAATCTATATGAAGCATATAAATGTCTTATAAGAAAATAGTTATAATAATTAAAAATATGCAAGGATATCGTAGACTTCTGACTCTGTCAGAGTACATTTCTTGGAAAAATTATTAATTCTGATATAAAAGCAGTTAATCTTTTCTTTATTATTATTTTTTTTTTTTTATTCCTTTTCCACTCCTTTAAGGAGTATAGGGCATTGACCAAGTTTTTATTTTAAACTAGGCTTCAGTTTCTTTAATCATAATATTCAATAAGCCGTTGATTACTCGGCTGTAGCTATTGTATAAGGTTATGAAATATGAATGCACAAAAGTTAACTTTGTGTGCCATCTATAATCTTACACAAAAATTTTTTATATATTTTTATTAAATCTTATTTTATATTACGATATAAACTATTACGATATAATTAAACAATTTTACGATATTTTTTTATTGGATATGATCTGACCGGGGTTTGAACCCGAAAGTTTCCACATGAAAGGCGACGTCCTTACCACTACTCCATTGGTCAGATTTCTTTATTATGAATACACCAAATTCCCTTTTACGCGATATATGAAATAACGCGATTGGAAGAAATAACTTAATTGTCTTTATACTCGATCGAATTTGAAATAATGCAATTTAAAAACCTCAGTTAAATTGAAATTAAAGCGATTTGATATTTCAAATAAAAATTTATTCAAGTTAAATTACTTTTTAACGCGATTTTCTTTTTGCGGAACTTATCTATCGCGTAAAAAGAGAACTTATTAATAAAATCAATAAATAAAATAAAATTAATTTGCGTTTACAATAAGTAATTGATTTATTTTTAATAACTCAATTTATTTATAATTAATAGGAAACACCTCTTATATTAATATGTGTCTAAAGTAAAAGCAATTATTTAGGTTTTAAATATGTGCTTGCTTAAAATAATTAACTGTTACGAATGTCAAAGTAAACAAAGCTAAGTATTGAATTCATCGATTACTTATTTGCTTCGTTTGATTACTATGAATACTTTTTGGATTTAGTCAAAAGCCATAAGAAATAGTTTCTAATAAAAAATCATTTCAGCTGTCAAAGTTTTCGCAGGAAGTAAACGAAGTAGTATTAGTATCTTCTTTAAATTTTTAAAAAAATTTTAGATTTTTAAGGTAATTTACGACATTTTTTTTTTTCAATAAAATATATCCCATGAATCGTATCAAGTTTTTAATTGAATTTCTACATATTGGTGTTAATCTTACTATACAAAAGATGAAAAGACGGGTGAATAAAGTAAGAAATTATATTTTTATAAAAAAATAATAATTTTCTACCAGCTGTTAAGAAAAAGTTTATTTACAAGAAATATTATACAAAAAAATTTATAAATAAATTATATTCAATTGCAAGAACAAGTAAAGTTTAATTTTTATTCAATATTATATAGTTTACAATAAGACATGATTAAAATTAGTTTTATGTATGTTCAATATTCCATGACGATACGATCCATTGAAATCGTTATAAAAGACAAAATTGATTTTGTTTTTTTTTTATGTCACTTTTTATTTTATTTCAAATTTTTTTTTTGGCAGATGTGATAAATATATTTGACACGCTTTTTCAATCAATGTATAATGTAAATATATAGAAAAACTAATAAATCTTGAAAGATGGTATTTTTTAAGAAAAATTTTCGAAATTTTTTAAAGTAATTTAGTTATTTTAAAGTTTAAATATAAAGTTTTATTGATAACTTTATAATATAAACTTAGATTTTGTAAAAATTTTAAAAGTTTAATTGAATTTATTGTACGAATTTTTCTAACTTAAAGTTAATAAACTAACAAGGTATGGTAGTGTTAGAGTGCATTTATATTGATGAGATACTGAGATAAGTGATAAAAGCATCAATAAAAGAATAGAGGAGAGAATTCTGTAATAATATCAGGAAAAAATATGAAAAAATTTTCCAATTGTACTTTCCTTTTACAATAGAACTTTAAAACAATTTTTATTAAGACCAAAAATTTCTATACACAATTTAAAAATACGAAAAATTTTGTTGTGCAATTTTACAACCAAACTTATTTAATAAAGGACAACCCGTATATTCATTTTTGAGTTCCATAGTTCTATTGAATTTAATTTATTCCAAAAAAAGTTTTAACCCTCATACTTCAAAATGCCTAAGTCCAAGGCAGTATTAATAAATAATAATTAAAACCAACCTTTTAAGTATTTCAAAGCTATACAGGCAAAACTTATTTTTTTTAAATTCATATTCTTACATACATTTATATGAATATTGTATGTGTATAAAAATTCTGAAGTGCGTTTCCGGAAATTTGATAGAATATAAAAGAATTTAAAGAATAACAGAATTGGTAGCCAAAACAAAAATACGGTACCACTGTATCAAAAAAATACAAAAGTTTAAAAAAATTAGCAAAAAACCTTTGGAGCATTTCAGATCAGAAAATAGCCTTGGTGTCTTATATTAAAACAATGAATTATTCAAAGGGTTTATTAAAATTGCATCATTAAGAACTTATTATAACTTTTGGATTAAGTTTATGTTGAAAATTTAGAATTTTCCCTATTTCCATACATCGGTTACTATTCAAAATTTTCCATGCACGAATTCGTAAACACTTTAGTATTTCAGAAAAAAGCTATATCTTTAGTTTTACAATCAATAGACGATTATTGGCACATTTCAGAATTATTTAAAAAAAAAAGAGCGAACGTATCTTGCAAAAATCTAGTCTTCGATTCTTTAATAGAAACTAATACAGAGAAAGATATTCTGGGGCGGAATCATAAATTTAATTTCGCAATTTTTCTACATCTACTACAAAATCGCTAATTAAATTTTTCAACTGAACCACGGTGGGTTATTTAGTAATCATTTAGTTTATCAACCGAGAAGCGGGTTAGTGTGAGGGCTGGGTTCGATTCACGGTTGGGTTCGGTCATCAACATAATACAAAATAAATAATATTACTTATAAATTAATAGAAAGTATTAGAAGTGGGATGCACAACAAGCTGCAAGGCCTATGTGTTAGGATGGCACATGCTATTCTCCATAAGAAACAACAACCTTTTTCAAATTATATCAGTTGGACTTCTGATTCCCAAGATACAAAGACTTCTTGATTGCGTTTTTTTACGTAGTATTAATTTCATAATGCGTACATGAGTTTAGTTTATTAATACAACTGTGTAATATTTAATACGATTATTGATATTTAACTTCAAAATTTTAACTAATTGTATGAACTAGATATAAACACATGATAATATTAATGTATTGCATTGTACGTTTATTGTAAAATGGTTTATTTGATCACATATACATATAAATGTATAATAATAAATGTATAATATACTTTTTTCACATTTAAAAATTCCTTTAATTTATTATGCTGTTACAAGGCCTATGTGTTTTTCACAATATTTAAAACTTTAACTTGAATATTTAAATGTAAGTTGTTCTTTTAGGCAGCATCCATTTTAGAATTATACAAGTGTATTTATACAAGTATTCTTTTACCATTAGATAATTAAAAAAATTTTTATTTTCAAAAATTCACCATTGAAATATTATTAAGCACACCACTGTACTTGCATGTTCAGGTCTATTCTATTATAGTTCTGTCTATATATGTACTGTCTATTATAAGTATTTCATGAATATAAAAATTTTTCAAGTCTTTTTTAAAATGATTCTTTTGTTCAAGATTTTTACACTCTTACATACTAATACAGTATATGTATATATTGGTTTCTATTATATACAAGTACTATAATATCTAAAATCGTATTATATATAATATGTAATGCGTATAAGGATATCTATTTTAGTGCAAGGATATTTTTTTGTAATTTTTTGAAATATTTATTTCTTTCAATTTTTACCATATTTTCTTTTTTTTTCTAAAGAAATGTCATTAGCTTCATATGCATTTATGAACACAAATACACATACATACATATATGTTTAAAAAACAAAAAAAAAATTTAGACATAGTATATAGTAGAGTTTTTATAAAACTTTTGTATATAAAGTAGGTTTTAATGAAAAGATATGTGTTTTATTCCAAAAAAAAAAAAACAAATAAAAAAAAGGCAAAAAATGAAAATAATGTCCTAGACAAGTTCTATGTCGTATAAATAATAGATTATCATAAGGAATTCTAAAAACTTTTATGACCATGATTTTGAAATTCGAAAAGAACAAAGCCAAAAAATAAAAAGGACAGTAGAAGTTAAATAAAAAAAAAATAAAAATTTACGAGTACTATAATGTAGTAGTATTTTTAAATTATTAAAGTGGCGTCATTTGATTTTTTTGGTTTTTTTGTAATTTATAATTTTACATGCATGGAAGTTTTTCTTTTAAAAAATTACATATAAATTGAAAAAAAAAATACAGGTCATGGAAATTGTAAAAAAGTCATCATTTTTAATCAGAGGATATATGGAAATTAATAAACTAAATACATATAAATAAGTACATGACAAGCTGGGGAAATATGCAGAAGATGTTGGACTCAAAATGATTGTAAGAGTGAACACACCGATAACTAAAAAATACACAGCGCTTAGACATGTATCGAAATACAACTGTGTGGGCTCCATTTCATAAAGATTGACAAGTGATAATTTGACTGACAAATTTGTTTTTTTAGAAAACCTTTTATTACACTTAAATTTGATTAAATTGTAGGTTTTACACGTGGTTGCCTGTGAATTGTCAATTTTTATGAAATAAGGAACTGGGATGTATACAACCAGCTACGAAGCCTTAGATGACATAAAATCAAGAAATCAAAAGGGTAATTTACAAGGTTATAGACGATATGGCAGTTATCCCAAACGAAAAGAGCTATAAAACTTAGGATTTTGGAAGCATGCATAAAACTAGTCTTGCTGTATGGTGACGAACCATCACAGAAAAATTGGCCAAACACTTCAAGTATTTCTGAACATATGTAAGCTATTGTGACTACGAATAATTTCAAACCAAGACTTGTGGAAAATGATTAAGCACAAACCCACAAACCTAGTCATCAGGGGAAGAAAGTATAAATAGTTTAGCTACGCGCTAAGGGAAGATAAATCGATCGCCAAAAAAGTCCTGAATTGGAATCTCCAAAGGAAAATAATAGTGGGAAGGCCTAAAACAACATGTAGAAGAATTGTATAAAAAGAAATTGAAGATGTAGGAAAAACATGGACGTAAATCAAGGCGCTAGCACAATATAGAATAAGGTTGAAAGGATTTTTTGGAAGTCTTATGCTCCTTAGACCCCAAGGGAGTAGAAAAGGGGGGAAAAATTAATATCAGCATGTATGTGAATAAATCAAATTTAAAAAAGGAAAATCAAAGGATTTTTAAATAATTGAAGACATATGTATTGTATATAAAAACTTCATTTTATAAAAATTATAATGCGTTAAATAAAAGCATTGACTTTATAAATTAATTAAATTATTTTATTTATTTAATATATATTTAATTATAAATATTAAAATATTGAAGTATGCTTTTAATCAAAATAAACTTGGAGTGACATAACAAGTATAATATATAATTGAACACATACCAAGAAATGCGGTTCAAGTGATAAGTGAAAATTATTATTGAAAAAAAATAATTTTTCAATTACGGATATATAAATATATAATGTACATATATATATATAATTGTATAAATGCAAGTATAAAAGGGGTCAGAACAATGTAATTCAATTAGAAAATAATAAAAATTTATAATAGTTCTAGTATAACCATAAAATTCTATATGACATCTGAGTATAAGTACTTATTAAATTAAGGAACAGTATGCCCTGATATAATTATTAGGTTAATAAAAAAAATTTTTATTAGCAAAAGAATTTTCAACTCTTCGTGGTTTATAATAATTAAGATAGTTTTAATTAGTAATTAAATTTTTTTTTTTAATAGCATATATTATTTCAATTATTTTCCAAAGTTAAAATTTAATATTAATATAAGATAATTATTTTTAATATAATTGATTTTAAATAGAGTACTACTACACTTTGAATTCTACAGTTGACCGGAAGTTCAGTGATTTAAAAATTTAATTCTGGACCGTCAATTTAAAGTAAATCAAATTTAAGTGAAGAGTTCGGAATATGTACTAGAACT